>JAWPHD010005811.1:0-155661 GCA_037043455.1 Cyrtodaria siliqua | reverse complement strand
ATTAACTAATGGAGTGTTTGTCTATGTATATATGCATATTGTGTGTGTGTGTGCGTGCGTGCGTGCGTGCGTGTATGATATTTTGCAGAAGGCCACATTGAAAATAAGATGTATATGATGTATGTTATATAACTCTAATGTGTTACCTTCTTTAAATAAAGCTTTTATTATTATTATTATTATTATTATCGGCTTATTTGTCGTAGAGATAAACACACTGAACTGAACCGAACAGAACAGAACAGAACATACTTTTATTGACTTGTACATCATTTATCATAACATAAAAATAATTTTATATAATATGCATTTCTTACGTAAAATCAGCGTTGCGCCATGAATACAAAGCATAAAGGACAAAGAATTCTGGCACGAAATTAATACGTTAGGTACTGGGAAAATCAAACATACCGTTGATTATGTAAAATTGGATGACGGTCGAGTATCACGTGATAAAAACGATATAGAAATTGGACTTTAGTTTTCTGTTAAGTGAAAAGGCGGGTAACTTTGATGAACACTTTTTGACGGAAATACGCTATCTGATGGAACAATGGGAGCGTGGCTACGAAGACCTCAATGGGAACATTGAAAACCATGGCAACCGACCGGAACCAGAATCAACGACAAACCTAAACCAGCAATGACGTTGGCGGAAGTGGTCAAGAGTGTGTCTGACGCAAAATGTGGGAAGGTCGTAGGCTACGAAAACGTACCGAATGAAATTAAATCTTGAAGGACGTACCCCTTTGTTACTCAAACTATTCTGTGCATGCTTCGAATACAACATTTTCCCGACAGCATAATACAAAACTATTATACACCCGATCTTGAAAAATGGCAAGAATCCAGCAGATCCCTTAGGGCATAGAGGTATAAACCTAATGTCGACAATTGCTAAATTGTTTAATGAATTCTCAACGTAAAAATAGTACACTTTTTAAACATGAACGATATCCTTTGTGAAGAGCAAAACTGTTTTCGTAAGCTGAGATCATGTCTGGACCATATGTTTCTCTTACCACTATTATTCGTAGTAGTAAGTTGAGAAAACAGCCTACGTTTCTGTGTTTTATAGACTTTGCCAAGGCATTCGATTCAGTAAATAGACAGTGTCTCTGGTTTAAATTAGTATATGTCGGCATTTCTGAGAAAATATACACTATAATCAAATCCCTGTTTAAAAGCATAAAAGCATGCGTACGAGTTACCAACATGTTAACAGACTGGTTCTGTGTTAATTCCAGTTTCATGCAGGGAAATAATCTCGCTCCTACAATATTTACTCACCAAGACTAAGGGACTTATAAACAATTTAAAAGCGGCTATACATGTGAACACTATTTAGACAGACAGTTGTCGTTTAAACAGACATCAGCCATTGCTCAATTCAGGTGTGGTGTTTTCCCCTTCGCTGTTGAGCTTGGTCATACAGACGTCCCCAATTACCGATTAAAACGTGTGATGAAGGGAAAGTTGAAGATGAAACGCACTTCCTGGTAACGTGTAAATCTTACCTCGAGCTTCGAAATTAACATTTTGGCGATACTGGTGGAACTGGTAGTGACAGTGATGTTTTCAACAATATAATGAAAACTGTAGATTGAAAAATATTAGCAAACGTTTTGATTGAAGCATTTGATGAACGCATTGAGCTACTTAAACGATAAGACAGAACAAAACAATAACTGCGCATGTTTTAATGTGCCCAAAGGCGTATTTATGCATGATACACTCTTAACTGTCATTAACTGTATACAAAATTGAGTCATTATTCCATGCTGTGAAATCATTATGTATGAACTGATAATAACTAGACAATGAACATGAACTATAACGTGTTCAAACGTGCGTTATAAATATTCTATGTAACATTGCACAAAAAGAATCATTGTGTTTTCTGTTTGCAATAATTGGATGAATTTAAACATACTTAGTCTATTGCAATATTATTTTGCTTTGTATTTATTCCTTATATCAGGGTTACATGGACATTCTAGAATGAAATGAAACTCATCTTCTATATCTTGAGTATTACGATATTGACAAAAACGTTCATTTCATTCAATAATATTGATACCCTACCGACCTGCATTAATTCTATGTATATGAAGTATGGGAAGAATCCATTCGAAACTGTTTGAGAACACGTTTTAAAGGACATTATACAATATTAGAGTGGACAATTCTAAGTTAAAGCACATAATTCACTAATAAATTAGGCAATCAACAATATGAATTATGGGAACAATCCATTGAAAACTGTTTGAGAAATGCCAGTTATTTTTAGTGTTAGTTTTGCTGGAACAAATGATCAATATCAAGGTATGTGACACTTTAAGGTAATATATATTCTTGTTGTACAACTGTTAGCAAAGTAATCCTCATCTAAGTTAAAAGGACACACGGCAATCGAGCATGTAAATTGCGTCTCGGTTTATTTATCCAGTATAATTTTGACTTAAAACCTGCTTCCATATAATCAAAATTTTGAGTTTTTATGTGTTCGTCTTATTCAACCGTAGATATAGTATTGGTGCACTTTAATCAACAGTTAATAATATGCAAAAAACAATTTGCTTTATACTATTCTTATAATTAATATTAATGATTCAACAAATGAAGATTATGTCGAAAAACAAACTGGACATGCCAAATTTTTAAAAAATCAAGATTGCCATAAGTCCCTTTAATATGCATGACCTAGAAACATAACGCAGCCGAGTCGTCGAGATTGCCAGACCAAACATTTCCATTAACAGTAATTAACCCGGAAGATAACATTCGGCTTAATTGAATGTATATGCACATTTAATATGAAATTGAGGCACAATATGAAGGTATTCATTTGTAATTAGATTGACACCAATCGCTCTTCAAGATCGCCTCCAGTCCCTTTAAAATCAAGAGATTTATCTATTGTTTGGGGCGCTTGTTTCAGCCAAAGGTTTTTCTGCAGTAACTTGAGCAATTTAAATAATAGTACATCAGTTATATATCACTAGAAATGGCATTTTTATTGGTAAATCTTTTGAAAATCGGTTGAAAAATAAATATTTTACAGAAAATGATTTTTTGATGGGGGTTTTCCTATGTAAATACATTGTTGGTGGGACAGCAGAAAATTAATAACTTTAGTTAGCCTTCATATTTTGCTATAAGACTTTCAGGATGTTATCCAACAATTTAAAACCATTTTTGGATATTTTTTTTAGAAAAATTCTAATTGTTCATGCAGCAGAATTTTGCATTGAAAATGACCCATCAAAAACAGCTTTCGCACATGATTTTTTTAATTTCTCAACCGATTTTGAAAAGTAAGGCGTTTTAAAAAAATATTCCAGTGGGGGGCGGTGGGGGTGGGGGTGGGGGTAGGGAGCAACATAACTTTGTTTTTTTGCTGTTTTTTTATTCAACTACTATTAATTTGTTGTCTTTACATAACATTTAATTACTATTGTATTCCATATCTAATGTTACAACATTTACCAATTGTAAATACTCTGTTAATCTATATAAATTGTGACACAAAACAGATGGCCATCCGTAAAATAAGTATCTGAACTGTCAAAATTGAATAAATGTAAAAGTTAGTATAGTTAAACGTGAATGTAATTTTCTTGACTTATGTACTCAAGATTTTTCTCAGCTATCATTACTCATACGTAAATAGTCGTTTCCTATTAGTTCCGTCATTGTGTTACGTATTTATACGTAGACTACTCAACTTTTATAATCGGTCACTTTTCAAAGAATTATATATTTTTTAATAATTAATATTTCCATTTGACATTTTAACTGGCGTCGTTTAACAAATATCGCTAGCGATTTATAAAACTTAATCTCCCTTGATTGGACTAAAACCTTGTTGATAAACTTAATAAAATGTTGGTATGTGTTTCGGTGATTTCCAGTTTTTAATATTCGTGTTATTTTCAAAAAACCAGGGTGACCGATTATAAAAGCTGAGTAGTGTTTAATTATGTTATTGCTGTAATTTGCTTTATCTGTTGACTGATTTGTGAAATTAAGCAGTTTGAAATAAAATTTACAAAGTTTACAAAGTGATTGACTTATTTATAAACTGACACAATTTGACTAAATCACCCTTATTTTGGTGTCTTCTGTGTGTATTAAGCACACTAAAACACCTCATATAATAACCTCTGTGATACACATAATATGAAATAATTGTATAACATTTTTCATACATGTATTTTTAACATCATTGTAAACATAACTTTCTTTTATGCTATTTAACCGCCCACTTAACAATACTTGAATAGTAGGACTGCACAATTTATCGATTTGTAGTCCCGTTTTCTATAGCAATCGGTTCACTATTATTAGTCTGTTATTTGTACAATATTTTACGATTATTTAAATTTAAAGGTTGTGGCCCTAGATTGAGTTAGTTGTTTGTTTGTTTGTTTGAATGGTTTTTACGTCATTTTAGCACATGTTAGGCCATATATGACGGCGTTTTTTTTTGTGGTAGAGCCACAGGGACGTAACTTAGGGACGGGTCGTAACTAATGTTGTAGAACTTGTGGCCCAACCTTTTTGCAAACTAATGTAAATGTTGCAATAAAATATGTTTAAACCAGAGGCACACGAACACGTTTTTCCTGGGTAGAACCAGTACCGTATACCTCTCGCCCATGCGTACGAATCGTTACTTCCTCACTTGATATGTCGAATGGGCGAGGGGTGTGTGTGTGTGTGTGGGGGGGGGGGGGGGGGGGTTGCTGCTGATTGAGTTGTAGAGAAAATCGAACGAAACACCTCTTTTTTTGACATTTTTGTTATATACTGAAAGGAAAAAAAACGCAGGGTGCGTATTTCTGCTATATATTGCATATACTGCACACTTAATTCCATATATATTCCAAGGAAATCCCAAGATGTTTTGTAAAAAAAAAAAATGCAGTTAGTTAGAGAAAGGACACAACTGTGATGTTGTAGACGTTTTAATCACAGTACACGTTGTAACAAGAAATTCATAAATGCTGAAGTTCCTCTTTGAAAAATTGAGCCAGTTCAGTACTGTATTTAATGTTAAGTGATTGCAACATTTAAAGCCTAAGTTTGCTCACCTGCTTGAGCCAAATGCGCATTCTGACGGTAATGAAACTTTAAAGGGGTAACCATTGATGTGTTCAGTGCTGTTTAAACCTTCTTTCTAAAAGGACAGGCCTAATGTCCTGTACCATTCGATTAGCAGTAGCATATTAAACATACAATATATAGCGGAAATACGCACCCTGCGTTTCTTTTTCCTTTCAGTATATTTAGGTTAGTACTTTAATGGCTGGTAGGATGTTTAAAGCTATGCGATTTTGGAAAGTGCTGGTAGCACAGACGCTATACTTTAACCCTACTGATGGTGTGCATTTTAACTGTTTTAACGGCGGAGTGATATGCCTAAGTATAAACTTCATGTCTGAACCCATGACTCTTTACAATAAACCGTTGAAAATATAGCCAATAAATAAAAAAAAATCAGGTGTTTTTTTGTTGACCGCCTGTAGGAATG
This sequence comes from Cyrtodaria siliqua, assembly GCA_037043455.1. Taxonomy (NCBI): domain Eukaryota; kingdom Metazoa; phylum Mollusca; class Bivalvia; order Adapedonta; family Hiatellidae; genus Cyrtodaria; species Cyrtodaria siliqua. The sequence goes on along the minus strand of JAWPHD010005811.1, from coordinate 150,125 downwards.
CTAAAGGTTACAATAACGCTGAATGTTACAACTGACGTTAAATGATAAAAACTTGACGTTAAAGTGTAGAACAAGATATTTTTGATTTTTACACTTATATGTAGCGGGTTAAGGGTTACAATTGGGGCATTAACCTTTAGCGGTGTACACGTGTTACAGGAGATCGTATGGATCCATATTGATTATTGATACAATAGACCATGGTTTTGTTAGACTCTGTCTGCATGGTTAGGTTTATGAACATACGCGTCTGTACATGATATAAGGGTCTAAAATATAGGGTTTCCACCACCAATTACATGTACCCCTCCGAATGTAGTTCCTATGATAAAGTAATCCTCCTTTTTTGATAGAAATGGGCATTATAAGTAGGGGAAAACTGCCCATTTCTATTCGATTTTGTGGTTGTATGTATATGAAGCGTATTAATAAGTTTTACTGGATCACTGATGAACATTTTCGAAAGTTCGACTCTATGCTTACACTTTGTGAAGAACTGTCAGTGAAAACAGCTGTACCCTTGACCTGTTCGGTAAACAAACAAGAACTTTCTTACATGTCTTGTGACCCCACATCAAGTTCTCTGGTGGTTTTTCAAGTGGAAAATTAGTTTTCTAAAATTAGTTTTCTATATGAAAATTACACTGCTGCATTATCAATACTTGTTGAAGTTGCAGCAAATCATTAATATGTGATATTTTAACACTGGTGTCTATGGCGAAAATAATTACTGGTTTCATACCTATACCATACCAAACTTTTTAACACAACAATTCCGATTTTCCTTCTATTTTCCGTGTAAATATGCGATATTGTTGAATGGTTAATGTAGCTATCCCGCCAATAACAGCCAAATTTTACAAAATATGTACACCATTTCTAAATTTACTAAAGACAAGGTATATATATATATATATAACTTACATATTTTGAGAATCCAAACTATATAGACACAATATAAACGGCTTTAAACAATCAGGCTAAACCCCAAAAGTGGAGCGTAGAATTTAGAGTTACCAACTCATATTTCATTTTACGCATATTCAATCTCGAGTATTTTAGGAACCTTTTAAAAAAAGTTACTTTAAATTGTCACATACATTGTTATATGACCTGAACACATGGATAGAGTTTTGATAAACGGTATTATAGTGAAATTGTGCCGTTATTTGGCGGGATAGCTATCTTTAAAATGAATTAGAGCTGTGACTTGAATTGAATTGGATTTTATAGTCGCACCGACAGCTAAGGTCATATGGCTAACTTTCCAGCTCCCATTGGTGGAGCAAGACCTCAGGTGCCCATCCGGGCAATTTCGGGCACCGCCGGGTGAACCATCGACGTTCCGCAAGTCAGCTGGATAGATGTTCTTAAAACATTGTCCTTGTTCTAAATATATAAATGCATTTTATTTGTAAAAAGTGTATTCATTAAGTATTCCAGTGATTTGAAGTTAATTGTAAACCAGTATTTTTATTTTCATTGAAATCAACAAAATTAATTTACAGTATGCATTCATACTGTTGAGTTAAAAATAAAGCCCTCATTTATGCAGATAATGAATTGTTTGTTTTCTGTCGTTCTGTATATCTTGGAGTGAAGGTGCGTATGTATCAAACAATCAGAAACCTTACCAGAATCTCGATAAAATGGTGCCACTTCAAAAAAAAAATAATAGAATAACCGTTCTAGACGTTTGCCTTGAAAACAAGCAAGCGTCGCAGATGATCTAGACTAGCAACAAAATGCGCTACCATACTCACGTAAACATAATATTGATAATGTTGTGCTTTGTCAATAAAACATAATTCTGAAAAAGATAATCAAATTTGCTTGCAGTGCGTGTATGCGTTATAGTTATGATTTATGCAAATCGGTGCATACTAGTTTGTTTGTTTTACGTCATTTTTAACACATGTATAAGGTTATATATGACGATCGATTTTTTTGTGGTTGATTGAGACAGATCAATTTTTTCCTGAATAAATTTACTTTATTTTATCAGTTTGTCAAATATTATTTTATTGATACGTTCTTTTTTTTTCATAACGTTTATTTGTTTTAGTTCTGGTATTTATTAGGACAAATAAAACAATATGTGTGGTTTCGGTTACCCGACCGACCCTAAACTTTTGGTCCAGTACGAAAGAATGTGGGGCGAATCATCGATCTCATAAACGGATGCAACTCTTATAAAATTAATTCCGTTTCAGAAATAGTCTAAATCATCTGCGACGCTTGCGTGTTTTCAAGACAAACGTCTAGAACCTTTCTTTAAAATGTTTTTTGACGCAGCAGCCATTTTACCGAGATTCTGGTATCGTTTCTGATTGGCTGATACAGACGCACCTTCTATCGAACGGCAGAAAACAAAAAATAATAAATAAACAAAGAGGGAAACTTTATCATTAAATGTGGATGGTCAAAAATACCATAATAAAAAAAATATGTTTTAAAAAATGCCGTTTAAAAATGCAAATGCGTTTTTCAAACTGCATTCCAGTGGTTGCAATCGTTTTCAGTGTTCAGCGTTTTAAAAATGCACTCAGCGTTCGTTTTGCGTTCCGTGTATAGCTCGTGCATTTATTTGGGGGTAATTGAACGCAACTGGGTTTTTATGACATTGCATTTACTGATAAAATAAAATAATACATGTAACAATTGTATATCACTTATATCCGATTATAAAACACCTGATGATAATAAATACTAGTTTATTATTATCATAAAATCATTTCACCGTATAAAAATGAAATGCAAACAAGCTTAAGAAAGATTTATAAGATATGGATATGGTGCTTAAACTTGGAAAATAAATCTGAGATCCGTGTGACTAGTAGGGGTCACATCATGACCTTTGACCTATTGACCCCACTCCCCAACCCCACAACAATAGGGTTCATTCTCTCACCGAGGGCAATGTACCCATGAAGTTTCGCGAGTGTAAGTTTTATGGTTTCGAAGTTATCTCCTGAATACGTTTTTTTCAATAGAAGGTCATGACGACCTTGACCTTTGACCTACTGACCCAAAATCAGCGGGGGTCCTCCTTTCACCTAGGACAATGTACATATTATGTTGCATGAGTGTGGGTGTTATGGTTTCGAATTTATCGTCCGGAATGCGCAATTGTTTTACGGGCGGACGGACGTCCGTACGTATGGATAACCCTATTTCAAACAGGCGTATGATGAAATCGCATTTATCTTGTCTTACACTCGTCTAAATTTGTTTCATAAAACGGGGCCCAGTATATTATTTCAAATAAGGCCTTTTACGCACTTGTTTGTGCATCATATAATTGCTCAATTGTTTATACCTAATACCATGGCCTGATTATAAAATACGCGCTAACAGCACGTGTGTCATTTTTAAATCGATAATATTGTATTGTATGGTGCTTTACGTCATTTTCAATATTTGACGGTCGATATTTTTTATATTTTTTATTTTATTTGTTTTTTGGTGGAGGCAGACCACCCCACTTTTCCTGGGTAGAACAAGTACTGTGCTCCTCACGCCGTCCGTAAGGATCGACACTTTCTCACTTACAAGTCGAGCTTCCTGTGGGATTCGAACCCGCAGCGGTGAGAGGCGAGAATGTTTACAACGCACCGTCGTTAACCCCACGGTCACGGAGACGCTTATAAAACAGTCGCAAGTTTGTTTTTGCAGAGGTCATTGATATAGATATTTATGGAGTGGGTCATAGCTCCGAATCATAACTATCTTGGTTTTATAAAATTCTGTACTTCCCATAGCCAGATTTTCTTTCCCAAATACATAAATCATTCATACTGAAAACGACTTCAGCTGTAGTATAATCATTTAGTAGAGTATTAAATTTATTTATTGATGACAATCAGTTTCTTTACAAATATGTCGCGTGCATTTAAAGTAGCTATCCCGTCAACAACAGCTAAATTTTACAACACATGTACACCGTTTCTAAACCTAATGACGATGAGGTTTATGTATAACTTAAACATTTTAAGAATCCAAACTCGTTTAGTTTTAACGAGCCAGGCCAAACCCCAACTACTGGAGCGGCGGGTTACCAACTCATAATTCATTTTACGCATATTCAATTACGGGTATTCAAGAACCTGTTAATAAACTCGTACTTTTAATATGCATATATTTATGCATATTCAAATAGGAATAAATGTCTTAAGTTTACAAATTTACGGTTTTATCTGTTGAACATCGGCTAGATTTGTTTGATAAGCTGATTATACACATTTTGAACTATGGTTCTGAAGTTTGGTGGTTTCTACAGGCGACTGCCATTGAAAGAGTACACATGCAATTTTGAAAAAGGTTATTTGGAGTAAAAAAGTCAACACAAAAGAAAACGATTTTATATATGGACAACTGGGTATAAAGTCTATGTTATGTCATCGTTATTTTAATATTATAAAATAGTGGGTTAAAATATTGCAAATTAATGAAAATAAGTATGTAAAACAAATATATGTTTTGATGTTAAACGATATAAATGCTCAACCCAACATTTGGTATCTTTAATTAGAGATATATGATGCATTATGGGGTTCAATGACTCGTGGTTAGCCCAAACGGTAATCCTAAATTGTTTCTGTACGTTGTTAAACAGTACGGTGGCCCTTTTAGGACATACAATTTTTATTTAGTATCTCCTAAGTCGAGCGCTCGAAATACTAAGTCAAGCGCTCGAGATAGAAAGTCGAGCGTTCGAGATACTAAGTCGATCACTCGAGATACTAGGTCGATCACTCGAGATACTAAGTCGAGCGCTCGAGATAAAATAAAATGTGCGTGTCCAAAGCGAGCCACCGTAAATCAGAGATTACATGACAATGTTATCCAAACTTGGAATAGCAGACTAGCTGATTCAAACAGAGCAGGATTTTATAACTGTATATGTGTTTTCAGGTTTCAACCCTATCTTAATATTTGTAATGATATCCATATAGAAGTGCCTTAGCAAAATTAAGAGTATCCTCGCAGACTAGAAATCTAATAGAATTCCACTAAATGAGAGAAAATGTAAAATTTGTAATACCCTAGAAGACGAATTTCATTTTATGTTAGAATGCCCTATATATTCGGCAATATATAAATATGCAGAAAGTTATTTCATTAATTAACTCACAATGTGTCAAAATAAATTAGAAACGTGGGCTATTTTTGTTTACAAATCTTTTAAAAAACGACATGAATGTTTGTTTGCAAATAATTGATTTAATTAATTAATGTTTAAATTAGCAAATCTAACCTGTATACTGCGTAAAACTGTTGTGGGTAAAAAACCCTTCTCCACACAAATGAAGGAACTATTATTAAACTTATATATAATTTTATCATAACAAAAATGATATAGTGCATTTGTAAAATATTTTAGTTGTTAATATTGTATATTTTGACTGTCAATCATATGTTTTGTAGCTTTTACAATATGGCCTATATTGATATTATTGAACGAGTTCAGCTTAAATTCTACAAATATGCATTCGTTTAAAAAGTTCAACACCCTCCTCAATGATATATGGAGAACTAGGTGTAATGCCTCTACATGTCGAGATCCAAACTCGAACTGTTTCTTTCTGGACAAAAATAATTGAAAATAATGAAAATGAAAAACTGTCCACTTTGTTATACACTGTCATGTTTGTACTTTATGATACTAAACAAATACAGTCCACGTGGATTGATAATGTTAAACACTTAATTTGCTCGTTAGGTTATTCAGGTGTCTGGAACTCGCAAACATTTATAAATGCTAAATGGCTGGTTAAGTCATTAAATCAAAAATCCAAAGACGTTTTTATACAAAAATGGCTATCAACCGTTAATATATCATCTTCTAGCAGTATCTATAGAATCTTTAAAAATTGTTTTCAAAAAAGCAATTACTACACATCTTCCTACATATTTTTCCAGGCAAGTTTTGAAATTTCGCACAAGAAATCATAGACTACCTATCGAAACAGGTAGATGGCATAGTAAACCCCTCAACAAAAGACTCTGTATGCTGTGTGATTCTCAAGAAGTAGGAGATGAATACCATTATCTGCTTGTTTGTAAACACTTTAAAGAAGAAAGAAAAACACATATACATTCATACTATTTTAAACGGCCAAATATAATTAAATTCGAGGAAGTGATGAATACAAATAATGAACAAAAACTTAAGAAGTTAAGTGTGTTTATAGATATTGTCTTGAAAAGTGTAAAAACCTAGATATAATACGACGGTGTTGAAGTTACAAATTATGTCAAGAGTAACCATAATAGTATACGTTTGTCGCTGAAGTACAAATACTTGGTAATTGGTAGCTATTGATGTAAACTTTTATAATTATGTATATGCTGAATGATTGAATTATTATGTTACACTAGCTCTTCTCTCGTTGTCTGATATGTAATCTAACATATTATTTTAACAATAACAACAATGTAGAAGATATACTTACCAACAAAGTAATCCAACTAATAAGTATCTAGGTATCCATATGTGTCAATGATCGTTATTTCAATTTAAATGAAATAGTCCAGTTTCATTTATCCAAAGATGTTCTGAATTACCCAGTTAATCCGGTTATGAATAATTCAACTTTGTGATGACCTATCAAATAGACATTGTCAGTGTGTGCAAGTAATTGAAAAGGTCACTCCATGCTGCATGCTTTCTTAATGATATTTATGTATACTCGACACATGACTATGGATAATTGAAACTGGCACACACGAGGCAAAACGGAATGCTCCAAATGAATATTGTAAAGATGTATGATTTATTTATAGTTTACGATTTGATGTAATTCAAATGAATAGTATAGGAGTTATTTGTATGTGTTTGCATGGTCAGTACATATATTATTAACGATGCTATATAAAATATCATATCCCTGTTGTTGTTCGACGTCTATTTACAACAAAATCTATAAATCATAATGTCAATATAACGCACGATAAATGTACCTATTTCAAGGGATAAACTTAAACTGAAAGTTGTTCTCCCACTTTATAGGTACTATATAACAGTGCTCAAATTTAGATAATATACAACTGAGTGTTAACTTAGTTGGTAGTAATATATTTTGTTATATTTACCCATTGTTTTTTTGTCATACATATGAAAGTACTTGTATAACTTTATATTATCACGCACTATCATGAATTATCTCTTTATCTGTTCTGTCGCTTACTCGCCATAATGATTGTTAAATATGATGTATTTCTATATATCCATTGCTGTTTACATATGTAAATCTTGGAATAAACATTTTGAATTGAATTGAATTGTAAACATGTATATGCTCATGTGCTATTTGCCTAATGTAATTTTGATATTAAACTTGTTCAAACGTGTTCATACTCATATATTAGTATATGATCTGAACACATGGATAGAGTTTTGATAAACGATTTTGTAATGTAATTTTGTCGTTATTTGGTGGGTTATTTTCTTTAAAGAGTGGCTGTTGGCAAATGTATAGCATTAGTTTTCTTATTAAGAAAAAACAAATAAGTGATAACACAAATAAAGCGAAAGGCAGATACTTTCTTGTGTACCAATATACATGAAATATGGTTCGTGAGTTAGGAGCATTTCGACTTGAGAATTTCGGCGGCGGTGGCGTCGGCGGCATCATCATTAGACTTTTGTGGTTGGGTCATTTTCTCACAAACTATATGCCCTTCAAACTTTGCTTTTAGTTGTATCTTGGCAAATTTGGATGTGAACTTCACCCTCCAAGCAAAGGGCAGGTAACTTAACTTTTACATTCAATTTTGCGTTTAGGTCATTTTATCACAAACTGTATGCAAGTTACCTTTCAGTCTTTGCTTGTTAAAATGGTGTTTACGTCATTTATGTCATTTTAGCACATGTTAGGCCATGTATGATGGTCGATTTTGTTTGTGGTAGAGGCAGACCAACCCGATTTTCCTGGGTAGAACCAGTACTGTACACCCCGCGAGAGGCGAGCACGTTTTAGACGCAGCGTCTTTACTATCCCGGCCACGGACGTAATTGTCGAATAAAAATAGTATGTCTGATGATTTTCAGAGATATATAAACAGCTACAAGCAAGGTTTTACGCAAGCGTAAAATAGCTGCCGAGAGACAAGAAGTTAACATAATAATATATCAAGTCACGGGTGTTAAAACAATATTGAAAAAAATAAATGTTGTCACGGAGATATAAACACGTCACGACCGTTTTTCCTTACATTCTTCCCGATTTTTACAATCAGTTCTTCCTACCAAGCATTTTAAATCTATGTGGGCGACCTCGCTTCTTTCTGTTCAAAAACCTTGACCTTATATGGAGAGGATCTCTATACGCATTTTGCTTTCGTTCCGATCCATTTACCTATTGTATGTAACAATTGTATAACGCGTTATCTTAGAAATAAAATATGTTTAAACCAAAAACCTTGACATGCCTTACATATTGATTACAATTACCTTGTAATACGACGTGCTAGAAGTACACATCACCACAGAAATACAATTGTTCACGTGTGCGTTAGAGTGTACAATACAACACATATAAACTGTTCACTGTTACCATGTGTAATTATAAGATTGCGTTATCAAAGTGAAAAATGTAAAGGAATAATATAAACCAATGAAAATTAAGGGGAAAAGGAAATCAGCAGGCTTGAACCCTACCTTCCTGTGCACTAAAACGGCGCCTCGACCAACTGCACTATTGAGGCTTCTGAATGTTTCATTGCTAATATACATATAATAGTAATGATTACATGCTACATTCAGTAGACTGGTTTACGAAAACGTCATTTCAGCAAGTGAAATGGTAACCTTTCAACATTATATGTGTTTATACCATTCAAGCTTTTCAGACGAGTTCTCTTGGAATTCAAGTTGTAAAGCATACTTATTGCCACTTACATGAGTCACATTCTGTTAACCATAGACAGATATAAAAGCCATATAAGAGTCAACTGCCTTCGGCAGCTGAATAAAACACGTGAAATCGACGGTATATTTGTCAATCGGTAATACGTGCTATACACAGTTACAAAAAATTAAAGATTGGCTGTTAAAGACGTCCCCTAAGACATTTGAAATTAGCAGAACATCCCAACTAACATGAAAGCACAGTCTGTGAAAACTGTACCTACGTATTCTAATGGACCTGAAATTGTCAATGTCACTCTTGCAGGTGCGTTGTCACTCTTACCGGTGCGTTGCTGGACAACCACCTCGGCTTTGTAATCGCAGCCGACACACAGATTTAACGAAACAGTGCGGTATTTATTATTTGTTCAACAATTTAACAATTATAAGCATTCAACTGTTGAACGTTAATCGTGTGATCGTTGGCTGACTGAAATCTGATATATGTTCTTTCAAATTGACCTCACAAAACACACGGATGTCCTTGTGAAGTGTGTATACGTCAATGAATGCTTCTGAACGAGTTTAAAAAAAAGAACACAATACAAGTTGTACGACATGTAGTCGCGTTGAAAATATCGACTCCAGTGTAATATCGATTAATCGGTTGTTCAGAAGCAATCTAGCTTCAGAATGAGGTCAAATTATATTACAATTTTACGACATGTACTCATGTACAACATGAACGTTTGCTATTAATGCCGTTCTCTACAAAACCGTTTATCAAAACACCTAACTGGTGTTTCAGGTCATATAATAATGTTTATGTGCCGATTAAATAAAAAAGTAAAGTTTCAATCACGGTTTCTTAAAATACTCGTGATTGAATATGCGTAAAATTAATTTTGCACGTGTACGGGGAGATAATGCACGAGCGTTAGCGTTTATATTGTATTTATAGAGCGTGTAACTTTGTATTTTCAAAATTGGTGAATTATATATAAACCACTTTGTCAGGTTTCAGACCGGTGAAATTCAGCCCATTGAACACAATGCAAAATAAGCTGTTTTTGGATCAGTCACAAATTCCGCAACATTCGTTCGCTTCTATACACTTTAATTCTGTGAATTACATACATTTGGCTCGCAAAAGATCCTATATCTGGAATAAAGTACCTATTCATTTTTTTAATTTTTCATTAATTCACACTCCGCATATTTTTAAAAAAACATATGTCAAAACCGCATCTCTGCCTACCCTCTGTGCTCATACTCTCCAAAGAAATAGTCCTGACAAATACAGTAAAATACTTACTATTCATGACAACAGACATAATACTTTAACATCAGGTTAGATTTAACAATGAAATAGAAACCTATCTTAGGAAAAACACATGCAAACTAGAAACTTTAGTGTTTTTTTATGGAATAATTTTAGCATCCTACCCGGAAGTACTTCATGACTGGTCCGACACCGTCAGTAGGTATAGAAACGGTGTTTACATATGCTGTAAAATTTGGCTGTTGTTGGCGGGATAGCTACTTTAAAAACTATTAGCGTTTACTACTTCAGTGTAAAATATGTGTCTATAGTAACTCCTTCTTCAGAAGCAGTCTAGCGAGCTGCCTAAGTAAGAGTACATCCGTTTCCTTTAGAAGCAGTCTATCGAGCTTCTCGAGTGCCCGTATGTCCGTTTTCTTCAGAAGCAGTCAGTCGTGCTTCCCAAGTACCAGTATGCCCCTTTTCTTCAGAAGCATTCTAGCGAGCTTCTCCAGTGCCGGTAGGTCCATCGTGCTTCCCAAATACCAGTATATCCATTTTCTTCGGAAGCAATCTAAGCGTGCTTCCCAAGTACCGGTACGTCCATTTCCTTCTCATACTTTCGGAGCTATCGTACGGAATGCGAAAAGTTTACGTACGGACGGACGGACGTACGGACGTACGGACGGACGGACGTACGGACGGAAAACCCCATACCATAATACGACCCGTTTTTCAAACGGTCGTATAATAAAAAAGTGTCTGCTACTTTTCTCTCTGTTTGTGATTGTTGCTTCCAAGGGATCCCATTTTCAATATTTATTAAAATATACAAAATGTATGCATAAATAAGAAGTAAAAGGTTCTTCTCAAACATAAATTTAGGATGTTGGAACACAGTTAAGATGTAAAAGTTTACAGCAATGTAATACACACTGAGGTTGAAAATGTGAGGTTGAGTGATCTTGAGTGCATACTTTTTTGGGGGACACAGTATACAACATCAAACAAATAACTCATTGTACGCAGTACTATTTAGTTACAATTTTTATAAAGGTGTAAATGTAAGCATTGGACTATTGCATTATTGTTTTGTTATCACTAATTTCCACATGGCTAAGTTAGTCTAGATCATCTGCGACGCTTGCTTGTTTTCAAGACAAACGTCTAGAACAATTCTTCAAAAAAAAGTTTTACTTTTACCAACATTCTGGTATTCTTTCTGATTGGCTGATACAGACGCACCTTTACATATTTAATCCACGGCAACTTAACATTTTCATTCATGTATAACGAATATTTTTTCACTTTTTTTCGTTTAAAAGTTTGCTCCAATAACTTAAAACTCTACATTTCGTATAGATCTAAATGTTAACATCGACATGTATACAACAGTCGCTATCGGTCAACCGTAAAAAAGTCTCTGTAATATGAATCAATTTAATTTAGATAGCGATTTTGAAATTTGGTATGATTTGCACGTGAAAGCTACATGCTGGCTAAAAAGTGTTCGGTCACTTTCTTTTTTCCTTCTATGAAGGGAAAAAAAACATAAATTATTTCAAATCCGTGCGATAGTAAAATGCCAAGACGTGTTGAACACCAACGAATACAAGCATAAACGATGGTTTCAAATGGCGACAACGTTACTGACATCAGCAGGGCATTCAATAGCACGGATCAAGATTGCTTAAAATTGCTAAGAATATATTTCATTCGTTCAAATATGTATGATTTTGTCCGAAAACAGATCGGGTATCTGTTGAACTTGATTGTGCTTATATTGTTCATTGGCACGATATTTTCGTGAAAATTCGTCTTATTGTGTGACGTCATTATCGATTTGTGCTATTGCCATTGGAATACAATTATCAGTGAGCGTCAACATTTTAACAAACTGTAGTCGCGATATTTATTTGAAATCAACATCAAAATTTACAAATAACAATTCATAATTTCTTTTGGTTTTGACTCTACCCTTTTTCGGCAGTAAACAGTCAATTTGATCAGTTTCCAAGATATGTATGCACTGTATATTGGTCAATATTTGCTCTAAAGTTTGACACCAAACATGAAATATTTCTTCCATAATATTAGACCTGTACAACTATCTACGGTAACGACTACGGTAAGGATTACGTTAAGGAATACCGACCAAAACAGAGAGTTTTTCTCAACAAGCAATACTCCTTCAATGCTCGATCATGCGTTTGCGCATCGCTAAATATAGGCCAATGATATTTATATTTTGACACTGCATTAACTTGGAGGAAAAAGAGGGTGGTCTGCCTCCACTGCCAAAAAATCGCCCGTAATGTATTTCCTAAAATGTGCTGAAAATGACGTAAAACAAAATTCAACCAACCAACCAACCAACCAACCATTATTATTTTAGAATGCATTATGCTAGTTGGCATACTTGGTTTGATAAGACGATTTGTAATGCAATATATCATGTTTTGCCAACGAGCAGTTACTTATTCGAAATGCTTCGTTTCCTAAGCCTCATCTAACGAATGTGATAATAAAGTCGTTTCATATCATCTTTGCAAACTCGTTTAATTAATTTAATAAAAATGTACAGTCACTTGATACTTTCCTTTTGAAAAAATATAGCCTTTAATTTCAAATAAAATTCTCTTTTCAAGTTGGCAGAGAAAATGGCTGTAATTATATACAATTATTAGTATATAAATATTTAGCTTCCTTAATATAAGCATGATATAAAAATTATAAGAGTCTTCATGGATATATATGTGTATATATGCAAACACATATGATTATTATAAATTCCCTATGTAACATGGATACACCATTCATTTTCTGACATATCCATGTGTTTAAGTTTTTCAGAATGTGTCGATTCTTACGGATGGCGGGGGTTATAAGTACTGGTTCTACCCAGGCAAAATGAAGTAGTCTGCCTCTAACCACAAGCAAGTCGACCGTCATATATGGCCTAACATGTGCTAAAAATGGCGTAAAACACCGTTCAAACAAACAAACGATTTCCAGAATTAGACTCCAAACAATTGCAAACACAAAGCAAATTCAAACATATCTCGACAGAGACAAACATTGTCTGTTATAACTAATTCATGATCACCGTAACTATATCCTTTTTTTTTTCTTTTCTTTTTTAAGATGAATTTGATTTGATTTGAATGGCGTTTCATTTGTCAGCATATGTTAGGCTATGTATGATGGTCGATTTTTTTTATTATTATTTATTCATTTATGATTGAGGCAGACAACGCCCTTATTTCTTGGTAGAACCAATACTGTAGTATACCTCCCGCCATCCGTAAGACTGGACACTTTTCCACTTACAAGTCAGTGGGACTCGAACCCTCAGCGGTGAGAGGCGAGATGGTTTCAAACTCACCGTCTTTACCCCATCGGTGAGAGGCGAAATGGTTTCAAACTCACCGTCTTTACCCCCAGCGGCGAGAGACGAGATGGTTTCAAACTCGCCGCATTTACCCCCAGCGGCGAGAGGCGAGATGGTTTCAAACTCACCGTATTTACCCCCAGCGGCGATAGGCGAGATGGTTTCAAACTCACCGTCTTTACCCCATCGGTGAGAGGCGAAATGGTTTCAAACTCACCGTCTTTACCCCCAGCGGTGAGAGGCGAGATGGTTTCAAATTCACCGTCTTTACCCCCAGCGGCGTGAGGCGAGATGGTTTCAAACTCACCGTCTTTACCCCCAGCGGCGAGAGCACCATCTTTACCCCCAAGCGGTGAGAGGCGAAATGGTTTCAAACTCACCGTCTTTACCCTCTGGATCACAGATGCACTTAAGATGAAACGCACACAGATTGTGACTTAATCTTTAAGCACATTTAGTCACACTCTGTGTGCGTTTCATCATCGAACTAAATGAGTATACCTATTTTAAGGTTGTAAACATACATTAAGTTTGTGTTTGAACTTCTTAAAGATTTAGTTTCTAATGTTGCCCCGCATCAGAAATGGGTTGTCGAAAGAATGTTGACAAATAATCTATTGAGACGTTTTATTGCAAATTAAATAAAACAGAAACACCCAAGATGACCTTCTAGTTTACCAAAATAAGACGGTCATTTTTTATTTTTTTTAAAAGGAAAATCACTGAGTAATCTCGAATGTTCGATTTGATTAAGAGGGCATTTATTTCCCTCCTCTTATCGCGTTGGATTATATATTATACTGTAAGTGATAGATTTTAGGAAACGCCCAGATTGTTCATTCATAAACGTTGTAAAGGACACAATTATCTCGCTTTATGGCCATTTTATGTTGACATTGCCTTATCTTATCATATTTACCAAATAAGCCACTATTTGAATCGATCAGTAGCGAATTTAAGTACAGTGTGATGCAAAGAAACGCCGAAATAATTCCCTATAAGCCAGATAAAGTTGCGTAAAAACCCGTTAAACTGTTCGTTAATCTATGCTTTTATCTTTAGAAAAGAATTCTATGTGAGATTAAATATAGGCAACAATAATTAATAAACACACAACATATGATAAATATTGATTTGAAAACAGTTAACGATCTGCTTGCATATATTCATCTCTAATACTATGTATAAAAAGTGCAACGTTCCATTTAATATACCGTCGATTCCCTTAAAGTAGCTATCCCGGCAACATGTGTACACCATGTATAAACCTGCTGACAACAATGTATACATATAACTAACATATTTTGCGAATCCAAATTATATGGACGCTATATAAATGGCAGACTAAACCCCAAAACTGGAGCGTCGAAGTTAAGAGTTACGAACTCGTAATTCAGTTTACACATATTCAATCACGGGTATTTTAAGAACCCGTTAATACATCTTCACTTTTAATCGGGACATATACATAATTATATGGCCTCAACACCTGATAGAGTTGTGATAAACGGGTTTGTAGTGTTATTTTGCCCTTATTTGGTGGGATAGCTACTTTAATGAAATTGCATGTACATTCACTTACTCTACCAATACTTGTTATTTTTGTAGGTTTTCTTTCAGGTTTATTTACAATATATCCTTGTGTGAATCACTTTATTGATTTAGCGAACCAAGTCACTTTAGGAAACGCATTGAAAAACCTTATGTTCTGTATAACATCTTAAATTTACAATACATGTAACTATTATGAATAGCAAAATACAAAAGTTTCAGCAAATTACTGTTATATGTTATAACTAGTAATATATTATTTTCTTTGAAGTGTTTCTTTCTTGGAGAACCCCGTGTGGTTGCCGGAGTAGAATACAACCACTACAAACTACAATCTCACAAACACACTGTCACATGCAGACGGGTAGGATCCAAATGCCACCCCTTACAAACCCACACCCACACACACCCACCTACCCCAATCAAATTCATCGTCAGTTTTTAATCATGCTCATTCAAGGTCTTTATCATGACACCGCGTATGCAAATGTGAACTTGCAGCAGGGAGTACGTTATAGGGAGGAGAAACGGGCTCGTTTTGCCGATTTATGTTGTCGCGCATGTGTTTCACTACTCCGTGAAAATGACTACTTCCGGTTGTTTCGCGAGTGTGTGAAAAACAGCAAATTCTTATAAATTATTACTATTACAAACTCAATAAAGGTGCTAAATGTAAACACAAGTATTATTTATTCACATTGTGTCCTCTGATACAGAGCGTGTATTTGTTTGCATGTTTAAAAGCACATTTTACCAGACGGTTCCGTGTAACAAAGATTGCGCCACTCTGCGCCAAATAAAAAACGGTGACAGTGTATAGCTATTGCAAACGAGATACGAGACTACGGGTTATTTAGGCATTAATAATAACAAAAAGTGAATAGTAAACATATTTATCTTTGTAAAGAAGGTAATTTCATGGTGGTGATTATATTTAGACAAAGCCTAAAGAGGTGATGAAAATGTGCCTTTTGAGATATCGGCTAAATTTTTAATTTTATAGAATTAAAAATGGTGTGGAGCTATTGCAAACGAGATACGGAGTATGGGTTATATTAGGCATTAATAATAACAAAAAGTGAATAGTAGACATATTTATCTTTGTCAAGAAGGTAATTTCGTGATGTTGATTATAACAGAAAGCCGTAAAAAGGGGGCTGTAAAAACTGCCTAATTTGAGATGTTGGCTGAAATTTTAACTTTTCAAATGTAACGCGCTTACAATCGATTTACCTGTATCGATAAAATAGTAAATGGCGGCGTTCTAGCGCGACAACATAAATCGATAAACTAGAGCGTTTATGAACCCGTTTCTCCTCCCGGGTGTGTGTGTGTAATTCTAAGGTTTTTAGTCCCTCCGCCAACGAACACGTCAAGGTATACCTGACGCGATGGGCACAATAGAGTCTGGACTTTTTAAAGGTGTAATTTTGAATTTTGAAGCTGATATAGACCTTGCCAACAGGTCTGTTTAATGCCTAAATATGTGCTGAAAGCGGTGTCAACAACAGCGGTTAATTCAACCTAATTTCGTGTATTGACACCGTTTCTCCTCCCTATAACGTACTCCCTGCTTGCAGTAACCCTTAAATCATTAATTGAGACACTTTAACATTGGTGTCTATGGGGAAAATAATTAGTGGTTTCATCTATAGTGTTATTATATACTATTACTGACTATCACTAATAGTTTAGTTTCTTTTGATTTTGTATATTTTTTCACAAATATTTCCAGTACGTTTATGTTTTATGTTTAGAGTATTAAGTTGTAAACCACTGTTGAACAATAATTCTCCATACCATATATATATGTAAAAGCTTTTTTTCCTATCACAATATTACTTTGTTATGAACACAAAACAAGTAGATGTGTCCTAAAAACACAAATGTTTCCATAGGGTGTGTTATTTGTTACTCGGATACTGGGTACACGCTTTATTTTAAAGGCATCAGTTTAATTTGGATTTGAGGCATATAGAGTCTATAAGTTTTGGGGAAAATATCTAAAATTATAAAAAAAACATAGACTGTATGTCCTAAAAACAATATACTTTTGTATCCAATGTAACCAGTTGTACCTGGGTACAAAAAATGAACTGTGTGAACAAGTTTGTAGTTTGGGGCCATATATGAAACACGAGTCACACAGCCCGAGAGAACATAATACATGTTTTAACAATGAGGCCCAATTATTTATTTTATTTGGGTATCTCTCCATATCCTTTATCATCATGTTGTAAACTATTTCACGCACATTTATGCTTAAAACATTTATCCAATATTGTAGTATCGTAAACTGACTGAGTTTGGTATGAAATTCTGCTTACACAAAATCATTTTGCGTGGTCTTTTTAATCGTATATAAATTAATTAATTACTCGGTTTTATAGCCATGGTTTTGACATTGTTTAATAGTAAACATGAATATTGAATACTATAAAGTGACACACGTACATCAAATATATATAACTCACCTCTCATTATCCAATTAAGAACACGAAATATAAATATCCGCACACAATCACCAGTTCGAAATCACGTACCGTACCCGAAACATGTCATTCATCTACACAACACAAGAGGGTTTAAAGCAAATCACAACTACATATAAAGAACCGATCGATCGAACGGAGCAGAACATTAAACTTGTATACAGCACTTGTAAGCTGTTTATCGAAAGTATTTACAGGTATACTTAACTATGGGAAGCAAAAACCGTCAAAATGTGGATATTTACAAACCATTCAATGACAGGCCATTTAATTCAACATGAAGTCATTTGATGACGTACATATTGATTCGATGCGACGTGTAAACTCGGTTCATTCGTTACAAAGTGAATTGATACTGTTCGAAGTGAAATGATACGATGTAAAATTTCAAACCATACGACGCAAAGTCATTTGATGACGTACATATTGATTCGATGCGACGTGTAAACTCGGTTCATTCGTTACAAAGTGAATTGATACGGTTCAAAGTGAAATGATACGATGTAAAATATCAAAACATACGACGCAAAGTCATTTGATGACGTACATATTGATCCGATGCGACGTGTAAACTCGGTTCATTCGTTACAAAGTGAATTGATACGATGTAAAATTTCAAACCATACGACGCAAAGTCATTTGATGACGTACATATTGATTCGATGCGACGTGTAAACTCTGTTCATTCGTTACAAAGTGAATTGATACGGTTCGAAGTGAAATGATACGGTATAAACTCGGTTCATTCGTTACAAAGTGAATTGATACGGTTCGAAGTGAAATGATACGATGTAAAATTTCAAACCATACGACGCAAAGTCATTTGATGACGTACATATTGATTCGATGCGACGTGTAAACTCGGTTCATTCGTTACAAAGTGAATTGATACTGTTCGAAGTGAAATGATACGATGTAAAATTTCAAACCATACGACGTAAAGTCATTTGATGACGTACATATTGATTCGATGCGACGTGTAAACTCGGTTCATTCCTTACAAAATGAACTGATACGGTTCGAAGTGAAATGATCGGTCGAAAACACAGTCGGTGCGATGCAAACGCAATCCGTTCGACAGAAACTGACTTCATTACGTGCAAAGAGAAACGGTGCGACATCTGGCGGCGTTATTTGCCACATCACTTGCAGGGTTATTTCCCCTACATAATATATGATAAGGCAAAGTACTAAAAGTACTGAGAATGCAAGGTTTGATATGAAAGACTGTATGGATATTTGCACGATCAAATTTCCATAAATTTTACATAGTTTTAGCCAACTTGGCGATCTTTGGCGACCTACCAAAATCTTAGAGGGTCAATCTATTCCAAATATGTTTCAAATCTAGACTAGAATATTATTTTATGAAATTGCTGATGGATAGACAGATTTGTTATTTGTGTTCATGGCCAAACTGTCACTCAAGATGACTTCCATGTCTAAACTTATGTCATTTACAGAGTGGCGTGTAGTAAGTAGTCTTCCGGGAACAAGATACACAAGAGAGCCTGTATCACTCTACTGGCTTGAATAGTCTAAGGCCGGAAAACAGTTTTTGTCTCGCCTATTCGAAGAAAAAAAGAGACATAGGTGTTGCTTCTCCGGCGGCGGCGGAGGCGTCAACATTCAAGTTTTACGTTTAGGTCATTTTCTCACAAACTGTATGCACTAGACCTTTCAAACTTTGCTTGTAGTTGTATCTTGGGTGGTACATTGCAACGTGACAAGGCAAATGTGGAAGTGACCTTGACCCTCCAAGCAAAGGGCAGATAACTTAATAATTTTTAGGTTCAACTTTTGCGTCTAGGTCACTTTTTCACAAACTGTATGCACTAGTCCTTTCAAACTTTGCTTATAGTTGTATCTTGGGTGGTATATCGCAACGTGATAAACAAAAGTGGAAGTGACCTTGACCCTCCAAGCAAAGGGCAGATAACTTAATAATTTTTAGGTTCAACTTTTGCATTTAGGTCACTTTTTCACAAACTGTATGCACTAGACCTTTAAAACTTTGCTTATAGTTGTATCTTGAGTGGTACATCACAACGTGACAAAGCAAATGTGAAAGTGACCTTGACCCTCCAAGCGAAGGGCAGATAACTTAATTGTTACCTTCAACTTTTGCGTTTAGGTCACTTCTTCACAAACTGTATGCACTCTTTGCTTATAGTTGTATCTTGAGTGGTACATTGCAATGTGACAAAGCAAATGTGGATGTGACCTTCACCATCCAAGCAAAGGGCAGATAACTTTAATTGTTACATTTACATCACTCTCTCATGAACTATAATTATGCACTAGATGTTTTAAACCTAATTTATAGCTTAATCTTTGGAAGAAAACATATTCTATTTTAACATAGTTGTGTCTTGGGTAGTGCATCTTTTTGGATCCATGGATTTCATCTATGACCTTGACCTACTTTCTGGAGCTGATGATTTTTAGCTCTACTGGCCAAGGGCCTTCATTTTTCATTCGATCTTTACAAAACTTTAACATATTGTTAATATCAATTAAAGCTCGCACAAGTTCGAAAACCAGCCAGATCGGACTAGTAACAGCGGAGTTATGGCCCTTGATTTAGTTAAAAATGCTATATTTTGCCTCGTTAATACGACAGGGCTTTCATTTTTCATCTGATCTTTACCAAACTTTACCAGATGTTTTGCCTTTTTTTTTATTATTAGTATATTTTCTTTTATTACTTGTACATTTTTTTTTGTTTAAATTTGTTTTAAATATATATATTTTTTTATTTTTTTATTTTTTTTATTTTTTTTATTTTTTTATTTTTTTTTTGTATTTGATATATTTATTGGTTTATTGTTTTAATTTTATTTTTGTTTATTTTTTTGTTGTTGTTTTTAAAAAAAAACATATATATATATATATTTTTATTTTTTTATTTCTATATTTATTTTCGGTTCGTTGATTTTTGATGGAAGTACGGCCCCTTGACATTTTTACTTTTAAATTTCTTGTCGGCTCTACTCCTCCTAAATCCTTGTTGGATTTCGACGAAACTTGGCAGGAAGCATCGGTAAGATGTCTAGTTGTGCACATCGCGCTTTTTCCCAGTTCGCTG
Organism: Cyrtodaria siliqua; assembly: GCA_037043455.1. NCBI lineage: Eukaryota > Metazoa > Mollusca > Bivalvia > Adapedonta > Hiatellidae > Cyrtodaria > Cyrtodaria siliqua. Next base: position 129,491 of record JAWPHD010005811.1, on the reverse strand, counting down.
ATTTATGACGGAGTTATGGCACTTTCACATTTAAATTTCTTGTCGGCGCTACTCCTCCTAAACTTTCTACAAAATTTGGCAGGAAGCCTCAGTATGATGTCTAGTTGTGCAAATCGCGGTATATCAATGAAATCTCGGACAAGTTCGAAAACCAGCTAGATCTTGTTAGTAACGACAGGTTATGGCCCTTGATTTGCTGAAAAATGCCATATTGTATTTCCTTTGTTAAATCTGTAGTTACTTCATTTTATATCTGATCTTTACCATATTTGTTTAGAATGTTAAAATAACCCGTCCCCCACCACCCCGCCCCATTTTTATAAAATTTCATTCATAGAAGTGGGACAAATTAAAAAATACCCATGCCAGACTAGACACAGCAGACTTATTTCCCATGATTACCAGGTGAGCGATCTAAGGCCATCCTATCCCTGTTGTTTTTGCAATGTTTGAAAAAAAATACTGATGGGAATTTTATGTCGACAACCCTTGATGTTAGAGCCGTTTCAGCCAGTAGAGCATCCACAGGCCGTCTTGGGCCTCTTGTTTTTAATAGAATGGCATTTTACTTTTAAACAAATGCACTTAAATGTCATCTCAGCAAACGGTAAACTCCATTGTTTTTAGTTACTAAAATGTTTACAACCTCATTTAAGCATCATTGACCGTTTTATTTTTAAGTCCAGCCCCCGTTAGGCGAGACATGTGAATCCACGGAATTCTTGTTTAAAAAATCAAAGGCTATAACTCTGATGTGTCTAGTCTGATGCAACTGGTTTTGAACTTGTCCAAGTTCAGTGGCGTAACCTAGAAAACGTCTTCTGCTGCAGGGACAAATAACTTAGCAAGAGGCACTATCCGTTGATTCAACTTCTCTATGTCTGTCCCACACATTGAAAAGAAACTTTACTGTAGTATTAACTAAAAAAAATAAAATACAAATCTAGCTACCTAGCTACCGTATTTTGCCTTGTATTTAACGCAGTTTTTTAAATTCTTTTAAGGTTTCCGAAAGTGGGGTGCGTACAAATTATAATACAAGGAAACAATACAATAAGCTTTTTTTCTTGCATTTTATATGCAGAAAATCGATGTTAGACTGGAGAAAATCGCCGATAAAAACATCGGGGACGAAAGACAGACATTTGTGAATGCCGATAATACTTTATTTTTCGTGACTTACTCGCTTTATACAAGTAATTAATTGACTTAAATCGACTTAGAAATGAATAAAGTTTATTATAAAGCTTGTTTTTATATAAATTTGTTGTAGAATTTCAATAAATGCTTGCTCGAAGAACAGTGACAAGGTTTAATTGTTTAATTAACCAACATCAAGAAATATTGTATGCTTAAATACTTTACAAACACATGCATGAAATATTGTATGCTTAAATACTTTGCAAACACATTAATACCATTTATACATTCTCTTGTAGTATTTAATTACCCTCCCGTAAAAGCATATAGTTAACCTCTTTTTTTTGTTAAAAGTTTCACTCAAAAATATTCAAAAAAATTGGGAAAAACTTACTTTTTGCCAAATTGGGAATGGTACCATTTTTCGGTACAACTTATATAAGGAAAAAACTCACTGACCAATCAAGATTCTGCAATGATATAATGTTGAATACCTGTACCTATGATTGGCCTTTCATAGATGGTATTTTTAGAATTCCTGAACAAATTTCGGATGTCAATGGATTTAAAATGGGCCATGTTTGGGCCCTTGTAATGTAATCAGATACCATTTTGCAATAAATTGCTTAGAGTTTGTTTTTTTAAATCTATGATGCTTTCCCAATTATTTGCAACAATTTCCATCAGAATTTTTAATGCTGTGAATTGCCAAATCCTTTTCACAATATATTTGGAATGGATTGACCCTCTAAGATTTTGGTAGGTCGCCAAAGATCGCCAGTTGGCTAAAACTATGTAAAATTTATGGAAATTTGATCGTGCAAATATCCATACAGTCTTTCCTTTCAAACCTTGCATTCTCAGTACTTTTAGTACTTTGATTTATCATATATTATGTAGGGGAAATAACCCTGCAAGTGATGTGGCAAATATCGCCACCAGATGTCGCAGCGTTTCACTTTGCACGTAATGAAATCAGTTTCTGTCGAACGGATTGCGTTTGCATCGCACCGACTGTGTTTTCGCCCGATCATTTCACTTCGAACCGTATCAGTTCACTTTGTAACGAATGAACAGAGTTTACACGTCGCATCGAATCAATATGTACGTCATCAAATGACTTTGCGTCGTATGGTTTGAAATTTTATATCGTATCATTTCACTTCGAACCGTATCAATTCACTTTGTAACGAATGAACCGAGTTTACACGTCGCATCGAATCAATATGTACGTCATCAAATGACTTTGCGTCGTATGGTTTGAAATTTTTCATCGTATCATTTCACTTTGAACCGTATCAATTCACTTTGTAACGAATGAACCGAGTTTACACGTCGCATCGAATCAATATGTACGTCATCAAATGACTTCATGTTGAATTAAATGGCCTGTCATTGAATGGTTTGTAAATATCCACATTTTGACGGTTATGGCTTCCCATACTTAACAAAAGATTAAGTCCAGTAGGAACGCCAGCCCTATGGCGTAGGAATATTTATCAAACAAGGTCTCGTGATAAAATCGATAACAAAATGACATTATTGGGAAAATTTTCACTGGTCAGATTTATACACCTCTTATCTATAAACTGTGATTATGACAAAACACAATCACAGATCGTTGTTAAAGTAATAATATTCACAAACTACATTGATCGAACATAATTGGTGTACACTTCGTGTAATTCCCATTAATAGTTAAAGGTATTTTTCAAAGGGATGAATTTAGGTTGTTTTAAGGTTTAAATTGCCAACAATGCGCTTTTAAATCAAAATCGATTTATTTCGTCATTTTAGAAGCGAGAATAAAAACAAATGCATGAACGCATAGATAAATCTTTCCTCTGTCCATATGCAAACTTTTAATGAAATCGGAGACAAGTACTTTTTTTCCCCCAAAATTAACTAACATGACCCACGGACTCAAAGACGGCATAACGCATATACATTTACAGACGCGACCGGGTACACAAGAAATGCAATAATTTCATCATTTCAATACATATATTTCAAATGTATGTATCCATGCATTCCAGATTAAATTTCTGATCTATACATGCTTTTGGTTTATGCCGGAGTGCTCAGAATAAGTTTTAACAAACCAAATTGCAACGGTACGTCGGGAAAGGAAATGAGGATGGTGAAAATATTTGTTGCAGTGCTAATTTTCTGAATCCGAAAAAAATGCAAAAAAATGAAGTTTTAACAGCGAGAATGATTTTTTTTTCATGAAAGTGTTCATTGACATGTCGACTATTAAAAGCCGAAATTTAAAGTCAGTCAGAAAAAAGTACTTTTTTCCCCCCAAAATTAACAAAGTACACCGTGTTCACTAAAATATGAACAATCACCTTTCGAAGTTAATTTACACGCGGGATATAAAACCATGAAATTGTGAAATCCTTTTTAAGAGATATATTGATTTCAACATTGTTCTGTATTTAATAAATTATTAGAGTAAAATGTTCACAGTTTTTCTCAAGGACACCATTACGGTAGTATCACTGCAACCCCGCCCCTCATCCCACCCCCACCACCCTCCATACCGTATTGATTAAGTTGTATATAGCTGCGAATGCGCAGTTTTAATCAAATTCGATTTATTTCATCATTTTAGAAGCGAGAGAAAAAAACAGAAGCATGTACGCGTAAATACATCTTTCCTCTGTAGATATGTAAAATATAAAAAAAATCGGAGGCAACTACTTTTTCCCCCCGAAAATTATCGAAGTACACCGTAATCGCTTAAATACGCCGAATCGACGTTCCAACTCGATGTTCGCACGGAATAAAATTGTGGAATTATGAATTCATTTATAAAGATAAATCGATTTCAGCATTGTTCAGTAGTTGTTATATTATTGATGTAGTATGTTCACAGTATTTATGAGAGCAACATTACGGTAGTATCCCTCCAACCCCGTCGGCTTCCCCCCTCCAACCCGTACACACAATACGTTGTGTATTGCTGAGAATGCGCCTTTTATTCAAATCGATTTATTTCGTCATTTTAGAAGCGAGAATAATAACAAAATCATATAGATACATCTCTCCTCTGTATATATGTAGAATTTCAATAAACGGAGACAAGTACTAATTAAGTAACAGGACCGTCCGACCCAAAGACGGCAACATTCATATTCATTAAGGAAAGACGACCGGCTACAGAAACAATTAAATAATTTCGTTATGTAAACACATATATTTAAAATGTATGTGTCCATGTATTTTACACTAAATTTTTGATCTATACATGCATTGGGTTTATGTCAGAGTGGCCAATTTATTTTAACAAACAATGTTGCAACGGTATATCGGAAAATGAAATCATGATGGCGGCAGCATACGTTTCAGAGTTTTTTTCGAAATCAGAAAAAGCGATAAACTAATATTAGTTTAACAGGCAGAAAGAAGTATATTCTTTTAACTGTTCGTTTAAAACTGAGGGGGCGACTCGAGTTTTAAAAAAAGCAAGATTGGCATGTGTCCCTTTAACCAAGTAAATAAATGACTGACGAGTAACAGACATGCTACTGTCAGTAACAAACATGATTATGTGTAGACTCGAAGATTTCATAACATAAACATGTGGAGCACTTGCCAGATTTGTGGTGTTGTGAAACACTGTACGCGTGAATCCAAAAAGTGCGGGTCGTTTATATTTATAGGGCATATATAGTTATATATATATATTTATATATATTATTCTTTTATATTTATATGGTCCCAGAACGCAGTCATACTCACTACTATATTGAAAGTAAATACTGAATATACATGTGCGGTGCGTTACGATCTGTAGTATTTGAAAACAGACAAATTAAACATTTCCCTGAACATATATAACGATGATAAATACTATATTCATGGAATTATTTTTTCCTGAAAAAAAAATACATGTTTGTTTTCAGCAGTTGAAATCTACTATATTCTGCAAATATTGCTACTTTGAAAATTTGAATACGTCTGTTTTCATCAAATAGCATGTTTTGTTTGTTTTAATATATATATTTTTTAATTTATGATTTAAAAAAAAATGGATGATCGGAATATGTCTTACACACTGTTGAATCCTGTAAATTAAAAACAATTGGTTTGGTTCACAGGCGACAGTATATGTGAACAAAACCACTTGTTTTACCGGATTCAACATTGTGCAAGAAAATATTCATATATTATACCATTATTATTATAACATGTGTGTTGTAACATATGCTTATCCTTGGATAGTGGATGTCTGCAGGGAACTTGACCTTTTACCTAAAAATCAAACGATCATCCTCTTTCCACTGTCCACCAATGAAGTTTCATGAAATTTGCTTTAGGTAAGAGGAAAATCTGTGTGGGCAATACTTTTCATTTTCCGTTCATGGTAACGGACCTTTCAACTACTGACTTCAAAATAAACAGGGATTATCATTTCACCAAAGGCAGTCAAAGTATGAAGTTTTATGAAATTAGCTTCAGAGAAAGTAATAAAGAGTTTGATTGCGGACACGATTTTTCATGATCAAGTCACTGTGACGTTGACCTCAGATTTACTGACCTCAATATTAATAGGGATCATATTCTTACCAAAGGCAGTCAACCCATGACGTTTGAATATATTTCATGATCGTTTCAGGGTGATATTGACCTTTGACCTATTAACCTCAAAATCATTAAACGGCGCAGTAGTCTTATCACAGGCAGTCAACCCATGACGTTTCAAGAGACTTCCTTCAGGAAAAGAGAAGTTACAGTGCGGACAATGCGTTTAATTATCCGGTCAGTGACCTTGACCGTTGACCCACTTAAAATCAAAAGGATCACCCTCTCGCAACAGGCAATCCATCCATTAAGTTTCATAAGATTTGCTTTAGGGAAAGTGGACTTAAGTTTACAACATTTTACATTATCATGTCACGGTGACCTAATGACCTAATGACCTCAAAATCAAAAGGCATCAATCACTCACCAAATGCACTCAAACAATGAATTTTGCTTCTGGGGAAGTGGACAGTGCAGACAAGGTTTTTCATAATCATTATTGGGTCACGGCACCCTTGACCTTCAATATTTGATATGCACATACTGATGCTTCGTACAAAGTTTCGTCAATATCCAACAAGTAGCGCAGACAAGATTTGTGACGGACGAACGGAAAGGCCAAATATAATCTGTCTTACCTACCACTTTGTGGTGGAAGACATAATTATAAAGACAATATATTAGTTCATATGTATACTTTATTAAGCAAATAATTGAGCGAACATAAACTTCAGCATTGACTCTGGCCAGTGGTGTACATGGAGTCTTCTTCCACATGACGTGCAGACTGAAAGAAAAGAAAGACATAGAATAAAAAGTTAATATAAGTCGAGCAGAGTATTCAATTTGAATCAGGTGTTGCGAGAGAGAGCTAGGGCATGTTTAGGGGAATGGGACAGTTTACAATTTAATTATTGTTTAACGCCTCATCAACACGTTGTTTAGGTTATTTCGAGCCGCCCCAAAGAGAGGAGGAAAGATACATAGGCATCCAGGAACCCTGCCCTACGCTTACTACCGATTAGATACCTATGGTTCTTTAACGTGCTTGGAGGACAGACTCCGATACACAGGACCATCCGGTTTACGTTCCCATCAACGGGGCACACATTGAAGTAACCCAGTGGCGCCAGTAAGAATTGAATCCGTGTTCACTGGATTCAAAGCAGATATGCTATAAACGTCCCTTGACCAAAACTGAGTAAATGGCACATCAAGTAAAGGGTCAATACATATTATATTGTTTATCATACGAGTATATGATTGAACTGACATGATTATAGAACGATTTTAATGTATTTTTCACCCAACAGTACAGCAAGAATCTATTATAAGGAAAGTTAAATCTGACAGAGGGTGCAATGCTCTATAAGCTATTTTTACTAGAAGGGAAATAAAATACAAGTCTTGCCAAAAATCTAAAATTGTTAAATTTTACAAGTTTTGTTCATAGGATAGTTTACTTTAATGACTTAGTAAGGTCATTTTACATGGGGAGAAAACATTAATATACAACTTATATACAACTATTTATTTTCTCTCTCAAAACCTGGTGATGCCGCTAGTTTTAGAAATAAAACATGATTAAATAGGGCAGTTGAGAAGACACTTTTGTAGATGTGTGGTCTGTTCTGATGTGAAAATGTGTAAGACAGACACAAGATTGGAAATTTGCTCTGTGTCCCTTTAATAAATTGGGGACCCATCACATAGACCATAATCATATTGTAATTAGTTGATGTTAAAGGGACACACGGCAATCTTGAAGTATTTATCAAGCTTTAACATTAGCATCTCCATTTGTTAACCTGGTAACATTTTAAATTTAGACCTGCTTGCATTAAAAGTTAAATAAAAGTGTTTCATTTTGTCTTCGTTATTCTATCAAATACTTAAATATATTATAGGTGCACTATTATCAACAGTAAGTAGTGTGTAAAACAATTTCTTCTGAACTATTCTAATAAATAATATTAATGATGCACAAATGCAAACAATGCAGAAAAATTAACTGAACTCCAGAAGTTTTAAACAAATAAAGACTGCCTCGTGTCCCTTTAACACAACTTGTTTTCGCATGTATCCAGTACATGTAGTTTACACGAGCTCATATGACAATCACGCTGCATTATCACTGAAAACATTTTTTACTCTAACTTTGAACAGCACCGTGCAAGCAAAACACAAGCTCCATTTAAAGAACTACACAAGTGCAAACAATTTTTAAAAAGGCTCTCACCTCCATATGATCCAATGGCATTTACTACGGCTTGACATTCTGAAGTCGTCAGTATCAATTCACTTAGAGCTGCTCAAGGGCACGTTTCACATTTGAGGCCTCTCTGAAAACAACATCAATCCAATGTCAATGATCAAACAGACATAGTTTATCCTTTGTTATACATAATGTAACATATTTAAAAAAGATGAGATAAAAGAAGAACTAAATTGAATAAAGCATGAATACTACTTGTGCTCAATAACACGGTTAATGTAATAAAAACATCTCTCATCATTCATTATACATGTAAAATATAATGTAGCCTAACTGGAGATCCATTAAAAACATTGTTCCACTTTCACAGCATATTTCCTGCCCATGGAATAGTCATTTCTTTTGAGACACACTGGAGACAAGCGTAGTAGCTCCATCTCCTTAAAGGCTTTTAAGTGAAGTGTATTTTCTCGAAATTGCGTTGTTTATTTCGCAACAGAAAGTATGTAGTAAATGTAAATAAATGTAAATTCAAAATCACTTCCTTGACTCAAAACTTTACTGTACATAAATATGAATCTGACCGATTTCAGTCAAATGTCTATGGCAGTTTACATTGTTTCAATGGTAGTTGTATCGGGTTATGTATTCACGAATGTGCGAGAAAATGGGGATAACATAACGATATAGAGACAACGCTAACAATTTACATTCATGCATCTGAGGGGTGGGAGTGGAGGGGGTTTCTAGTTTCCTTACCCCTTCTTGTTTTCGGTATGCAAGCTCCATCGACCCCCACACCCCCATATACCGTACTTGAGTGGGGGCGGGGTGCGGGGGACATTGATAGCATTTCTACTAGTAATTGTTTTATTCCACGAAACGTTCTACAGTTTACTGTACATCCAGTTACTGGAAAGATCGGAGTACAGGAAAAACACTTATAGTGATTATGAACTTTCTATTATACAGTATACACCACTTTTTTAGGCACTGTATTTGGCCATTGTCTAAATATGTACGATCTAAAAGTGGTGTGTACTGTTTATTAACAAACACATTTTAATGACAAAACAAATACCTTGATCATGGACCTCCAGCAGCAGACGGTAATCCCAAATCCAACTTGCACCAACATGTCAATTTCACGTGTCAAGTTATGTCACGGTGACCTGTCAGTCACCAACACTGCATCGTGTATACACATAATGGGACGTTATTTCGTCCGGTAAGGTATTAGTTTTTACATAATCTACGGTATGAAACACTGTACGCGTGTTGTTAGACTCCATAGGTACCCGTAGTGCTCACCGACGTAGCGCGCCCAATTTCGGTTGTAAAAAAATGGCGTCTGTTTTAATTGAAAATTCGTAAAATAGTCCGTAAAATACAAAGAAATAGTCCATGTTCGCGGAGTTAAAATGCGAACAGAACTGATATGTTATAGGTCCGTGGCGTTCCTACTGGTCAGTGGTGTGAGGAGAATAGTGTATTGTCAGACGCGCAGTTTGGCTTTAGGGCAGGTCGTTCAACAGTTGACGCTATCTTTGTATTACAGGCAGTTATACATAAGTTTTTAAATGAAGGCAAACGATTGTACTGTGCCTTTGTAGATTTAAAAAAGGCATATGATAGTATATATAGAAACGCACTTTGGTTTAAATTATTTAAACTTGGTATGAACGGTAAAATGTTAAGAGTTATAAAAGATATGTACAGGAAAGTTAAATCGTGTGTGCGAAGTTGTAATTCATTTTCCGATTTTTTCGAATGTTCAATTGGTCTAAGACAAGGGGAGGTAATCTCACCGTTATTGTTTTCTCTGTTTATAGAAGACCTTGAATTGTTTTTACAAGATAGTAATACATCTGGCCTTAGTATAAACGACATCACGTTAATATTATTGCTTTTTGCAGACGATATGGTTTTAATTGGAGAAACGCCAAATGAATTGCAAGCTTATTTAGATAATTTAAAAGTATATTGTGATAAATGGGGGTTGGAGGTAAATATTGAGAAAACGAAAGTGATGACCTTTAGAAAAAGAGGCCGATTATTAAGGGAAAATGAAGCATGGGAGTATAATGGAAAGAAGTTAGAAGTGGTAAATGATTTTAATTATTTAGGAAATGTTTTTAACTATACTGGGACTTTTAATCTAAATCATGAAACACTTAAAGGGAAAGGTTTAAAGGCGTTAAATGTCCTAATCGCAAATATAAAAAGGTATAATTTCAAACTTAAAACATGTTGTCAAATTTTTGATGCATTTGTGGGGACTATTCTTAATTATGGAGCAGAGATTTGGGGGTTTACAAAGTCAAAAGAAATTGAAAGAATTCATTTAAAATTTTGTAAATTTTTGTTGAAAGTTAAAACTTCAACTAGTAATGCAGGAGTCTATGGAGAGTTAGGTAGATATCCCTTGTATGTATCACGATATGTTAAAATAATTAAGTATTGGACTAAGGTTGTGAGTACGAACAATATAGTAATATCTACTATGTATGAAGAATCAATGAGAGATTGTGAGAGAGGCTGTAAAAATTGGGCAAGTAATGTTAAGACCCTTTTAAATGATTTTGGAATGAGCCTCACAGTATTAATTTGAAACAATTTCATGTATTATTCAAACAAAGAGTAATTGATTCTTTTATACAGAAGTGGTATAGTGATATTGAAAATAACCGTATTCTAGTATTATATAAACATTTCAAGACTGTCTTTAAATATGAATCTTATCTAGATATGTTGCCATTTAAACTAAGAACGGCAATGTCAAGAATACGATTATCTTCGCATTCCCTCAGAGTCGAAACCGGCAGATACACACAAAATAGAACTGAACAATATTGTAATATTTGTAATTCTAATGACGTAGAAGACGAATATCATTTTATTTTAATTTGTCCCGTCTATGAGCATATTCGCAAACTTTATATTAAGGCGTATTATTATATAAACCCTAGTGTTATTAAATTTATTGAATTGATGCAAAGTAAGAAACATAAAAGTATTCAAAATGTAGCTAAGTTTGTAAAAGAAGCATTTATTGTACGTAACACATTTAATTATACGTAGTTGTGTGCATATATATAAAGTTTATCCTCAGGTATTAGGTATTGTTTCAACAAATAATTCGTTTATATAATTGCATGAGAGAGAGAGAGAGAGAGAGAGAGGGAGAGTAAGTGCGTGTGTGCGTATGCGTGCGTAAGAGGTGTGTGAGAGTGTGTGTGCGTGTTGGGGTGCATGCGTGTGAGCCTGTCATGTGTTTAATTAAACTTTGTATATTACATTTTGATGACGAGATACTATATGTATAAGTCGAAATAAAATATCTGTTCTGTTCTGTTCTGTTCTGTATATAGTACCTAGTTGGTCAACATGATTTTAAACAATACATGATTTTAAGTGAACAGTATAGTACAATTATTATTCAATATTTTATACAATTTATGAACAGCAAATAAACAATATTGAAATACAAATAACAAGAAACAGCATGCTTTATAACATGTTGAAAAGTGATTAAATACAATACATATACCTTAGAGTATAGCATGAACATAAACTGGAATGTTTAATAAAATAGTTCTTTGGTCAAATGCGCTTTTGATGTATTTAACCAAATTTATTAGCTCTTTTTTTAGATTTCATTAATTCATTAATTCGCAGGATTTATAAAGCTTGGACGTTTATAATATTTTTTCAATAAGAAGCGTATTCTTATGTCATTAAAATGAGGACAAATATTAATGAAATGATATTCATCTTCTATATTGTTTGTGTTGTTGTTTTTTTCACAAAAAGTACAGTATCTTTCATTTCTTTCTATTCCATTTCGTCCATATCTACCTTGCTCAATTCTCAGAGAATGAGAGGAAAGCCTTAGGCTCGAGATAAAAAACTTAAGTTACTTGGTACAATATCAAAATATTTTTCACATGCAAACTCATGTTTAAAATATTTATACGAACATAATGTACCACTATTATCAACATTTTCTTGCCATTTTTGAAGATTAAAAAAACAAAATGTTGGATTAACGCTATGTGGTTTACCAAAGCCATGTTCGTCCAGTACGGTCTTTACATTGGATAACCAATAGTTGCTTACAAAACTTTAAATGAATTCTTCCTATTTGTATCGATTTCGTATAAACCCCAAGTTTCGCAACTGTAATGTTGTAGGATGCCATGGTGTCCGCGGATACCATGGCCTAAGCGTAGGAGGCCATGGTGTCCGGAAGGCCAGAGTGTCCTCAGGGGTGTCTCAGAGTTATGTGATCGAGTGTAAGGTGGTGTTATAACATATTGGGTGGAGAAATATGACTAAATGAGTAAATTGAATTGAATTGAATCTTGTTTAACAGTTCATCAATATATTATAGGTTATTTAGAGCCGCGCCAGAGAAAGTTGAAGGAGTATTATAACTTACTGAGTGAGGTGGGGGTGGGGTTATTGAATTGAAATGAATATATTGTTCAGCGGCGCAACAACACAATATAAATTATTTAGAGCCGCCCCAGAGAAGTTGAAGGTGTAATATAACTTATTGAGTGGGGGGAAAATTGAACTGAATTGACCTTCTGTGTGTAGAAGTACCAGAATTAAGCACCAACTGTGAAATTATCTGGTACAAGCTGGAGATTGTGGGATGCCAAACCCTATATCTATGTTCCTTTTACGGAATGCCTGACAAAACAAATCCTGAATACCTTGACGAATTTAATGATGATGAACTACAGGAATGCCCATGTTTGCATTGGTGGGGATTTTAACTGTGGAGATGTAGACTGGAACAGGCTATATGTGCCTCCTGGAGTGTCCAAAATTAACAAAAGCAACTGGTTGAAATAGTCGGAGACCGATCAAGTGGTGGACATTCCAACACGTCAAGACAAAACATTAGACCTGTTTCTGACAAATAATCCTACACCTGTCAATATGATTAAAAGACTATTCCCCAAAGGAAATATAGATATAAAAATCGAAGAGGAAAAGCAGCATTGAAGGACAACAGTCAACCACAAACACATACAGAAACAAAGAACAAATTTTAAAATGAATAAAAGGTCATATAAGACATCACAAACACAAAAGGGTTGACAATAGGGCTACCGCCTTGGAACGGTCAGTGGTAAAAAAGGCCGATGGGAGTTTAAACCAGGTTCTAGTGTGCACCAAACCTCACACTTACCCTACTGTCAACCCAATAAAACGGGACAGTGTAAATAAAAAGGTATAGTTTATTCGTTTGACTAACTTGAGAACTGTCGTAAGTTGCTATAAAAAAGCGTGCAAGGTTGGCAACGTCACTGTTACCAAGTATATAAAAGGATTAAATTCAATATTTCTATATTTTTACGGGTTATGAAAAACATTTAAGCTAGTTTAAATTTAGCGAGAAGTGTCTCGGACTTCACGCACTTTAAACTAGCCTAATATTTTGCATAGCCTGTTGAAAGATCTAAATATTGAATTAAATCCTTAAAAAATCAATTCTTCGATGGAATATAATCTAGTTTTTCATTGGCCTGACTCCAGTACATGCTTGTTAACATCCCTCTACTAGGAAATATTTTCCTTTTTGCAGTGTTATACAGTAGCTTCTTGAACATGTATTTTTTTAATGGTGTATCAACACATTGTCTAAGGTTATTTAAAGCCGCCCCAGGCAGAGGAGAAGGATATATAGGAATCATATAACCTTCAATACACGGGACTGCCCACTTTATGTCCGGCGCATCCTTGGCCGGGATAGTAAAGAGGCTGCATCTAAAACTTTCTCGTCTCTCAAGCTACAGGTTTGAATCCCATTGTAAGCTTGACTTGTCGAGTGAGAAAGTGTCAATAATCACGGACGGCTGGAGGTATACAGTACTGGTTCTACCCAAGAAAAAAATGGATCTGCTTCTACCACAAAAAATAGACTGTCATATATAGCCTAAAAAGTGCTAAATGATGTAAACATAACACAGCATTCAAACAGTTATGTCCACATCAAAAAGACAAAGCTAAAAAATTAAATGCATTCCCATGGGCACATTGAACCACCCAGTGGTGCAAGTAAGATCTCTAGATTTAAAGTCTACCATGCTGTGTCACAACCGTTTCAGAAATTAAGACATTTTAGACAAATGCTATCAATAGTGTTTGCTGACTCGGTTATAAAACTGTGATTTGAAAATATGCGTTTTTGTTGTTGCTGTTTTTAATCTCTTTTATAGTTTTCAGTGCCACTTCTGCCTTAACTAAGCTGCACCCTTAGATGTCCTGAATGTTCAGGAATGTCCAAAAAAAGAATATAGTATGTGTCAGTCTTCCATTGTTTGTGGTTGTTTATGACTGCGTTCTGCTTTAATAGTAGAACTCAGCATTAATAACCTGCAACGGATGGCTTGAACTTGCAACCAAACTAAAAAGGACTGGATATACATGTACCATTAATGAGGCGCAGTTATCTGTGGTTGATGGATACAATAGTGGGATAAGTGATGTACCAAACAATCAATTTTGGCCAGCGATCAGTTATTTAGTAATTGATATTAAGTTATGACATTCCACAAGAGATCATTGCAAAAAATATTAGCGCTGAAAACAAAAACAAAACATACAAGCTACTTAGTCAAGAATCTGTCGGATTACCACCATCTCAAAATAGTACAAAATAAACTCTTACATTTTTTCGCGTACAATGCGGAGACGGAGAAGCGAACCCGAGCTGCATTCGTCTAGTGAGATTGGTGAGAAGTGAGTGAGTTCAAGTACGTTACCCAGACATGATTTGATATTTTGTAGCGTATCCGTGGTTGAGAGGGTAAAGACGCTGCATTGGAAACCATCTCAACGCTGCGGGTTCGAATCCCACTGGGAGCTCGACTTGTAAGTGTCGATTCTTATGGAAGACGGGAAGTATAAAGTATGTGTCTTACATCTTCTACCCAGGAATAAGTGAGTGGTCTGCTTCCACCACTAAAAAATGTTGACCATCATACATAGCCTTAAATGTGCTGGAAAATGACATTACACGCCAAACAAACAAAAACGATTTAAGTTTTATTTCAATTGCCCTTAACAAAAATGTTCTTGTCCGGTCCATGTGGTAAGTAGCATACACATCTATGGGTCCTTTATTCAAGGTCATGCAGTTTTCATGTCCAATCATACTCCTAAACTCCTTCTTTTTCTTTCAAGTAAAGAGCTAGGAACTTCATAGATCATAATTAGCTCTTAAAATAATGAGAGCAACTTAATTTGCCTATGTGTTTTCAACAGACCGTGTGTTGCACATTAAATTGAAGTTTACATGTTCAAGGTCAGTGTGAATACTGATGTACTTCTGGTGTTCATTCCAATAAGCTGTCCAACAATTTTAGATAATGAGATGAAACCGTTACCATATCATTAATATATTGGGCGTGAACATCACTTAAGTTCAAGGTCAAGCATCTTGCGCAAGACATTTTCCCTTGGCTTTGTCCGTCTGATGGGGATGGTAAATAGAAGGTCCAAACTACCAAAGGCTATTCTGTCTGCATGTTAAATAAGTAGTATAGATAGTGAGGGTACCAGGCCAGTTTCCCCTCGCGGGGTACGAGAACAACTAGTGAAATATGCCAGGGGAAGACTCAGGCGTAACTCTCATTAACACCACTAAGATCTAAATGTAAGTCACGCCTAAATCAACACTAACATATTTCAACAGTTTTCTCAAGCACCCCGCTCAGGGAAAACTCGCCTGATACCCTCACTATCTATACTACTAATCAATCCGGTTGTCATTTTAATAACATAACATTTGCAACTCATTAGGCAAAATCAGACGGAACCGGACAGTAGTCTTCATCATCGCTCTGCATATCATTTTTTACTTGTATGCTAACGTATCTTGTCCGTTATCTAGTATGTATCGTTTATCATCATAAGCTGATAAACTTTTTTTATTTATTGCATAGCTGCTTATGTTATGCTTTTGTGATCTAATGACTTTCATCTCATGGTGAGCTTCTGTTGCTGTAAACAAAATCTTTTTGTAATCATCATGTGCTATCTGTTTTTTAACAACACATTTTTTAACACCCTTACATTTCTTTGTACTAACCTCATTGTCTAACATATACGAATATAGTTTACTTCGCAACCCAACAAATTCAACAATAGGTATTCCGCAAGTTTCATCTTTCATCTTGCCAATAACCTTTTTATTATCATTAAAATGAAACTTACTTTTTGGATCATAATCACAATTATTAAAAAGTTCTTTATCCTTGTAAAAGTCTGCATACACATCTTTTGTTTTTATTTCATAACACAAGGAATCGGTATCAGTAAATAATAATTTAGCTTTTTTATCATATTTATTTTTAATGTAGTTGTAGTGGAAATCATACATCAAATATTTTGAACTGTCTAAAATACACATACCAACATAGATAGGACGATTTAAAACTAATCGTTCCTTTATTCTGTTTATAGCAAATAAATTGTCATTAAACATTTTACAAGAAATAAATGAAGGTCTTGCTGCATATTTTAAAAGAACCTCCTCGTCAATTTAACATTAATTCTTTTTCTCAAGTTTTCCATAGTTTTACCAAAAACTGAATTGTTCATCAGTTTGAAGAAATCCTTTTCAAAAGCATTTTTACCAGCTGTCCTCTTAGCAGTATTAAAATCTATGTATGTCTTTAACCCCTCTGATTCGTCAAACTGTAGTATTCGTTGTATTTTTGTCACCTTTTAATCCAAGCGTTTTGTACAATTCTAAGTTTCTAAAATGCACGACATACTTTTCTTTATTTTTCAACGTCGTAACAAGTTTATTAACACTACAATTTCCTAGATTAAACTTTTGTTTTAAATTTTTTCAATAGTCTGACAACCACTCATCGTTGATATTTAAACTTTCTGGGGCGAGAGGATAATCATTATGCGTGTTATGCAGTTTCTCAGGATACTCAATATCACACTCAACAATGTAATTTGATTTTCCTTTTTCAATCTTGTTAACCCACTTGAAGTTGCCAGTAGGTAACGGTTGACACATAGCCCACCCATACAAGTTATTAGCATCGAGATATATTATGTACTTGCTTTCTTTTTTCTTGTCATAGTTTTTTATATATTTATTGTTAGCCTGTGAATATCTATTTGCAATATAACTCGTACCGCCTCTTAATCCTTTTTCCACAAACAAATATTGTCAATATCAGTTATTAAATCAAGTTGGATACCAGTCATCTTGAGGCATGCATCCCAGGCTAAACCAGGACTACTGAAGTAATGGCAAGGATCTAATTTGTAATACTCAATACACATTTTTCTAATGTTTTCAAAAACATCTGCAAGCAGCAGTACATCAGTCTTAAGATACAAATCATGATATTCTCCCATATTTTTAATTTTAAATGTTTTCCATATGTTTTTAGCATGATCGTAATCTGCATCTGATATGTGTTCATCATTTAATTGAGAATAAAAGCTATTTTTGCCGGGTAACTTAGTGTCCTCGAAGCGTTCAAAACTGTTCATATAATCATAAGGATAAACGCCTTTTCTTTTTAGCAAGTCTAACTTTTTACAGCTATATTTTTGAGATATGTATTGAAACGACGGAACGTTTTTTACTAGATTATCTAATGATTGGGACATAAACTGAAAACTATCAATAAATACTAAACTTTTTCCAAGCATAAAAGCCATATACTTTTCCATGTTATTCGGTATAACATTTATGTTTTGTTTAAACTTTCCGATGTGTTGCATTATGAAGTGAGAGTCATATCCTCTCAAGTTATGAAACACAACAGGTATTTTTCTAGTCAACCTGAAATTAATATTACATATGTCATGAGCGCTTCCCCTATACTTCCCAGTTATCTGGCAATGGTCCCTGACTTTTCTGATGGAGTTTTTGTATGCCACTGTATAACCCGCGTCGCCTTTTTTGAGAGTTGTTGCACATTACCACAAATATGACATGATTTAGATTTTTTGAATCTAGCTTCTTCTTCCTGTGACATTACTAGATCTTTTTTAAAGTTTGCATTCATAGTTTTTTTGCACCACTTTTCTTCTTCTATAATTTTTTCCAAAAATTTGTAAACAGCATTTGGTCCTCTGTATGTCACAACTGGTTTTGAATATTGATCATCATAACAACAAACAACCTTATACCCATAACTACAATCAGTATGCTTTTGATATGCTTCCGTATGTGATTTTTTAGGATTGTTCGATAACTTTTTCATCTTTGTTTGGCATCTCTACTGCTTGCTTACCATTAAGTGAGAGACAAACAGGTTTATGTTTTTCCAGAACTCTTTCTAATTTAAAGCACTGTAAGCATGTTTTACAAAACCATTTTTTATTTGAATTTAATGTTTGATTAAACATTAACCTGTTAAAATCTTTTATCCACTCATAATGATTTTTTTCTTCTTCGGTGATTAAAAGTATATCACATGTTTTTTCTGCTTTATTTTTTGATATGTACAAAGGGTGTACTTGATTATCTTCATATCCAAATATGTTAAAGCAAATGTTGTTTTGTTTTTCTATTTTTGGGATTTGTTTAATAGTAACAGGAAATGTAATTTCTTTATAATTTAGATCTCCAATATGCTTTTTGTACTTTGTTATTCTTTGTGGTTTATTATTAGCAGGAAATTCATAAGCCAAATGGCACCATCTGAAGCATTCGTTATCTTTTTCATTTTTTATATTGATCAATCCTTTTCTAGAATTAGCAAGTTCTTTTGGTAAATCCAAATAAGAGCTACCCCGTAAAGGCTTATACTTTACTCGATTTATGTAGTGCGCATCAACTGTTGCAATTGTGGTATTGTGATAAAAAGTTGTAAAAGTGGATCGTTTTCAAATATAACACCAACTTGAAAAACTTTCATATATTGCTTTGGTGATTTTTCTTTTTCCACAACTTTACTAGATTTTGTAATTTCCACAATATCTTCTTTTGTTTCCAAAACTTTGCTATATTCTTCTGGGAGTAATTTTACATCTTTTATAAGTTTTTTAGCTGTTTCCCCAATTTCCGTTTTTTCAATTTCACTATATTCTTCTGTTGATTTTATAAGTCTTCTAACCGCTTCCTCAAATGTTTTAATTTTCAAATATTTTTTAACCATTATATAATATTACATGAGATTTTTTTTTTAAGTCTATATATTTTATTTATTTAATCAACCATACATAATAATTTTAATTCCTTTGTCAAGTAAAACATCATAGCGGGCAATAAAAGAAACTTCGTATAACTTTGGATGATGGCAACTGGTTGCCTCTGAAATTTGTTTTTTGCACAAAGAACGTAGTTTGTTTATATCTCTTTTTTTATTTTCCATGGCAGTTTTAGTTGTTGTGTCATTGTTATAATTTTTTCAGTCATTATAATATTACGTAAGAAAATATTTTTAAGCCTTATTTAAATATATAATTCTATAGTATAATATAATGAATTGCAAATATTGTAAAAGAGTTTTAGATATTATTGATCCTCCTGGGGTGTGCATAGATTGCATCTTATTTCACACGACTAACAAAAAGAAGCTTTGTAAATATTGCACAAGAACCAAGCTGTGTTACAAGTGTGCTCATGCATGTATAAATTGTAATAATACTTGTGAAGTTTTCGATAACGAGCGTGTTTGCCTTGATTGTGGCACTCACAATGGTTATAATCTTATTACGGGTTGCAACTACAACCAAAAGAAAACTAATTACCACAGAAAGTATCATTTAGATAAATACTTGGTAGCATTTGATTTGTCTTTTGAAAATAGACAAAGATTTGAAGATTTGTTTTACAAAATTATAAAGATTTTGGATCAGCTAGAAGGCCGAAAAAGATCAATCAAATTTGAATACATTTTTCAGAAAATATTTAAAATATTAAAAATAGAAAAAGAAACAAAACCGATTAAAACAATATCAACCAGAGAAAAGTACGATAGGATATGGAAACAAGTCAGAAAAGAATTACGACTGAATGCCATGACCGTTTGACGTGAACAGATACTCCTACGGAGCATCTCTACTGGCTTAATGTCCATTAAGCTTGAACCTTTTCATATACATTTCCAGAGGTTCTGTGAAATTATCATTCTTTTGAATTTCTAATATTTTATTAAAGACAATCCTAATTATCTCCTCGTCATTTTCTAGTCCTGTTGTTGTTTGGACATATGATAGAAGTTGTTTAAAACTCCTATGATGTGTTTTTAACAAAGTCTTTTTTTCTGCTATTCTTGTTTTACTTGCTAAAACAGCAACTATTGAAGGAACTGCGCCAACTACAGCTATGAAAACAGGAATTGCTGGAACTAATGCTAGGACAGCAGTACAACCAATTATCCCACTAGCAATCTGTACTGTTGTGTTTATAATACCGCACAATTTATAACTGCGTCTGTATGCAGCTACAAGTCGCGTCAAGTGATCAATTAATTCTTCTTTGGTTTTCATGTATAATTACAGTTAGACAATAATTTAATTGAGATATTTAGAAAATAGTTGTTCGTGTTCTTTCGGTGATATTTTACCTATTTTTAATAATTCATCGATTATGCTAATACCTTTATTTATTAGCTGTGGACTATTATTTCCTGATTCGATACTTCCACATACTAACTCTAGATCATCCATCAAATCTTCGGGGTTATTGTAATATTCAACACAACCTCCTAATATCTTCTTGAACTTTGAAGAACCTTTATGAATTGGTATATCAGATAATTCTGTTAATTCTTTAAAAACATTCTGAGACAGCTTTGAATAAGCTTTATTTATTATTGTAACGCTTTGTTATCAAGTCTATAAAATCATCGTCTACTTTTAGGTCCAACACAACTGCTTCTCCTTGTTTGGCAATAAGTTTGTGATGACCGACAAGCTTGGGTAAATCAATTTGCAACATTCCATAGTAACCATCTTTGTCAACTTTGTAGGATTTTTTATTTTGTTGTAATCCTTTTCCTGAAAAAACAGGAGCATGCTGTTCCATACTTCTAAGTCTGTCTCTGTAATGCTTTAATCCGTCAGTCTCTTTTTGTAAAGCTTTTTTTCTTGTTCAAGGTCTTCCCTCTGCTTGGTATTTTTTTTTTTTTTTATCTGTTTGGTTAGAGTAGCTTTAGAACCTCCGATATCCTTGATTGTTTTAGAAGCATCATTAATTGCTTTATCTCTATCACCTGTAATTAGTTTCGATGGTAATGGTAGGTCATGTTTCTCTAGCACATCTGTATCAATTCCAGCATCTATATTTGCAGTATGTATTTTTGACGCAGGCTCTGTTGTATCAATTCCGGCATCTATTTCTGACGTAGGCTCTGTTGTATCAAATAACTTAGGCAATCCTCGGTATGCCTCATGTTCTTGTACTTCCTCGCCTATTTCTGCTGGAAGAGCGGCTAATTGCTGACTTATTTTCGGAAGAGAAGCTAACTGCTCGGTTAGCTGTTCTGACTGACTTTTTATTTCGCTGGTCACAGGTTTAAATATTTCTTTGTACAAATCACGACTAGCTCCCTTTTCTAGTCTTTTTTGGGTAACTTTATTCTCGTATTCTTTAACAAGCTCACTCGCTTTTTGCTTTTTATCTGCTAATTCTTTCCATTTTAACAAAGACATGTATAATATAAGGTTAGATTAAAATAAGATAAATAAAGATAAGTTGACATGAGTTAAACCAAGTTAAGATAACTTAAATCGAGTATTATGCAGTTTTTGTTTTCTTTTTAACCGCAGGCTTAACTGCTTTCTTAACCGCAGGTTTAACTGCTTTTTTTTTTTTTGATGAGTCTAATATTTGCATGTGCTTTATCAGACTCATTTTGTATTTTAACCAACTTTTTCTCCAGACGTGTTATCTCACTAGGAGATTCAGATTTGCTTAACATTTTATTCATATGCTTTCTGTCTGCTTCTAATCCTATCAAATAAATAGTATTTGGTCGTTCTTCTGTTTTTGACAAACTTCCTGGATTTTTCGTTGTTGGTCTCCAGACAGCAGGATCTGCATCTTTTTGTTTTGTAGGTCCTGGGATATTCATCTTAACTTTTTGTAATCCATAATATCTGACTTGATTAGCTTTAAAACATTCTGCTTCTGTTCCAAGTTGTTTACCACGGGGGATTTGTTTTATTCCGCAATATATTTTTGACATATATAATAATACTTAGATAATATTAATATTATCTGACTATTATTATAATGGAAATTCCAAACTATGACATGAAGACAGAAAACGGTAATTTCAAACAGATATGGAACTTTATGCCAGACTGTTGTTTTAGAATGTTAATTTGCGGTAATTCAGGTTCTGGCAAAACAAACACATTAGTTCACATGTTGCTGAAACCTTTAGTTTATTACGACAAGATGTACTTGTTTGCTAAAAACTTGGAGCAGTCTAAGTATCAGGTCTTATCACAAAAACTTGAAAAGATAGCAAAAAAGAATAAAATCCCAGTCGAAGATATATTAGAATGTTCAAATGATGAAGTTATCCCTGTGAATGATTTGGATTCTGATACTCAAAAGATAGCTATTTTTGATGATTATGTTTGCGAGGGCAATCAGAACGATATTATTAATTATTTCATCCAGGGAAGACACAAAAATTGTTGCGTGTTCCTCGGGCGATCAAGATACAGAAAGTCATACTGCTTGTCAGTTGCTTTTTTATACTGATCTTTGCTGACATCTTGTTCGTTGGAAAGCATGCCCAGCTCACGATTAACCGGAGTCGTGAAAAAGATGTAATGAGAACAGTTCAACCGAATGTCTTTGGGAGTTTTGTAATAAGATTGAGATAAATAAATCACGCAACAATTTTTGTGTCTTCCCTGGATGAAATAATTAATAATATCGTTCTGATTGCGCTCGCAAACATAATCATCAAAAATAGCTATCTTTTGAGTATCAGAATCTAAATCATTCACAGGGATAACTTCATCATTTGAACATTCTAATATATCTTCGACTGGGATTTTATTCTTTTTTGCTATCTTTTCAAGTTTTTGTGATAAGACCTGATACTTAGACTGCTCCAAGTTTTTAGCAAACAAGTACATCTTGTCGTAATAAACTAAAGGTTTCAGCAACATGTGAACTAATGTGTTTGTTTTGCCAGAACCTGAATTACCGCAAATTAACATTCTAAAACAACAGTCTGGCATAAAGTTCCATATCTGTTTGAAATTACCGTTTTCTGTCTTCATGTCATAGTTTGGAATTTCCATTATAATAATAGTCAGATAATATTAATATTATCTAAGTATTATTATAAATGTCAAAAATATATTGCGGAATAAAACAAATCCCCCGTGGTAAACAACTTGGAACAGAAGCAGAATGTTTTAAAGCTAATCAAGTCAGATATTATGGATTACAAAAGGTTAAGATGAATATCCCAGAACCTACAAAACAAAAAGATGCAGATCCTGCTGTCTGGAGACCAACAACGAAAAATCCAGGAAGTTTGTCAAAAACAGAAGAACGACCAAATACTATTTATTTGATAGGATTAGAAGCAGACAGAAAGCATATGAATAAAATGTTAAGCAAATCTGAATCTCCTAGTGAGATAACACGTCTGGAGAAAAAGTTGGTTAAAATACAAAATGAGTCTGATAAAGCACATGCAAATATTAGACTCATCAAAAAAAAAAAAGCAGTTAAACCTGCGGTTAAGAAAGCAGTTAAGCCTGCGGTTAAAAAGAAAACAAAAACTGCATAATACTCGATTTTAGTTATCTTAACTTGATTTAACTCATGTCAACTTATCTTTATTTATCTTATTTTAATCTAACCTTATATTATACATGTCTTTGTTAAAATGGAAAGAATTAGCAGATAAAAAGCAAAAAGCGAGTGAGCTTGTTAAAGAATACGAGAATAAAGTTACCCAAAAAAGACTAAAAGGGAGCTAGTCGTGATTTGTACAAAGAAATATTTAAACCTGTGACCAGCGAAATAAAAAGTCAGTCAGAACAGCTAACCGAGCAGTTAGCTTCTCTTCCGAAAATAAGTCAGCAATTAGCCGCTCTTCCAGCAGCAATAGGCGAGGAAGTACAAGAACATGAGGCATACCGAGGATTGCCTAAGTTATTTGATACAACAGAGCCTACGTCAGAAATAGATGCTGGAATTGATACAACAGAGCCTGCGTCAAAAATACATACTGCAAATATAGATGCTGGAATTGATACAGATGTGCTAGAGAAACATGACCTACCATTACCATCGAAACTAATTACAGGTGATAGAGATAAAGCAATTAATGATGCTTCTAAAACAATCAAGGATATCGGAGGTTCTAAAGCTACTCTAACCAAACAGATAAAAAAACAAACAAATACCAAGCAGAGGGAAGACCTTGAACATGAAAAAGAGGCTTTACAAAAAGAGACTGACGGATTAAAGCATTACAGAGACAGACTTAGAAGTATGGAACAGCATGCTCCTGTTTTTTCAGGAAAAGGATTACAACAAAATAAAAAATCCTACAAAGTTGACAAAGATGGTTACTATGGAATGTTGCAAATTGATTTACCCAAGCTTGTCGGTCATCACAAACTTATTGCCAAACAAGGAGAAGCAGTTGTGTTAGACCTAAAAGTAGACGATGATTTTATAGACTTGATAACAAAGCGTTACAATAATAAAAAAGCTTATTCAAAGCTGTCTCAGAATGTTTTTAAAGAACTAACAGAATTATCTGATATACCAATTCATAAAGGTTCTTCAAAGTTCAAGAAGATTTTAGGAGGTTGTGTTGAATATTACAATAACCCCGAAGATTTGATGGATGATCTAGAGTTAGTATGTGGAAGTATCGAATCAGGAAATAATAGTCCACAGCTAATAAATAAAGGTATTAGCATAATCGATGAATTATTAAAAATAGGTAAAATATCACCGAAAGAACACGAACAACTATTTTCTAAATATCTCAATTAAATTATTGTCTAACTGTAATTATACATGAAAACCAAAGAAGAATTAATTGATCACTTGACGCGACTTGTAGCTGCATACAGACGCAGTTATAAATTGTGCGGTATTATAAACACAACAGTACAGATTGCTAGTGGGATAATTGGTTGTACTGCTGTCCTAGCATTAGTTCCAGCAATTCCTGTTTTCATAGCTGTAGTTGGCGCAGTTCCTCCAATAGTTGCTGTTTTAGCAAGTAAAACAAGAATAGCAGAAAAAAAGACTTTGTTAAAAACACATCATAGGAGTTTTAAACAACTTCTATCATATGTCCAAACAACAACAGGACTAGAAAATGACGAGGAGATAATTAGGATTGTCTTTAATAAAATATTAGAAATTCAAAAGAATGATAATTTCACAGAACCTCTGGAAATGTATATGAAAAGGTTCAAGCTTAATGGACATTAAGCTAGTAGAGATGCTCCGTAGGAGTATCTGTTCAAGTTAAACGGTCATGGCATTCAGTCGTAATACTTTTCTGACTTGTTTCCATATCCTATCGTACTTTTCTCTGGTTGATATTGTTTTAATCGGTTTTGTTTCTTTTTCTATTTTTAATATTTTAAATATTTTTTGAAAAATGTATTCAAATTTGATTGATCTTTTTCGGCCTTCTAGCTAATCCAAAATCTTTATAATTTTGTAAAACAAATCTTCAAATCTTTGTCTATTTTCAAAAGACAAATCAAATGCTACCAAGTATTTATCTAAATGATACTTTCTGTGGTAATTAGTTTTCTTTTGGTTGTAGTTGCAACCCGTAATAAAAGTATAACCATTGTGAGTGCCACAATCAAGGCAAACACGCTCGTTATCGAAAACTTCACAAGTATTATTACAATTTATACATGCATGAGCACACTTGTAACACAGCTTGGTTCTTGTGCAATATTTACAAAGCTTCTTTTTGTTAGTCGTGTAAAATAAGATGCAATCTATGCACACCCCAGGAGGATCAATAATATCTAAAACTCTTTTACAATATTTGCAATTCATTATATTATACTATAGAATTATATATTTAAATAAGGCTTAAAAATATTTTCTTACGTAATATTATAATGGAACAAGTAGAACAGAAAATCAAAAACTTTAAGGAAGATCAAATGGCATATGCCCGAACGGTTGATTTTGAAGATATGAGTAAACTTGACAAAGAGTTAATAGTTTTTACAAACTTTCAAGATCTGACTGAAAAAATTATAACAATGACACAACAACTAAAACTGTCATGGAAAATAAAAAAAGAGATATAAACAAACTACGTTCTTTGTGCAAAAAACAAATTTCAGAGGCAACCAGTTGCCATCATCCAAAGTTATACGAAGTTTCTTTTATTGCCCGCTATGATGTTTTACTTGACAAAGGAATTAAAATTATTATGTATGGTTGATTAAATAAATAAAATATATAGACTTAAAAAAAAAATCTCATGTAATATTATATAATGGTTAAAAAATATTTGAAAATTAAAACATTTGAGGAAGCGGTTAGAAGACTTATAAAATCAACAGAAGAATATAGTGAAATTGAAAAAACGGAAATTGGGGAAACAGCTAAAAAACTTATAAAAGATGTAAAATTACTCCCAGAAGAATATAGCAAAGTTTTGGAAACAAAAGAAGATATTGTGGAAATTACAAAATCTAGTAAAGTTGTGGAAAAAGAAAAATCACCAAAGCAATATATGAAAGTTTTTCAAGTTGGTGTTATATTTGAAAACGATCCACTTTTACAACTTTTTATCACAATACCACAATTGCAACAGTTGATGCGCACTACATAAATCGAGTAAAGTATAAGCCTTTACGGGGTAGCTCTTATTTGGATTTACCAAAAGAACTTGCTAATTCTAGAAAAGGATTGATCAATATAAAAAATGAAAAGATAACGAATGCTTCAGATGGTGCCATTTGGCTTATGAATTTCCTGCTAATAATAAACCACAAAGAATAACAAAGTACAAAAAGCATATTGGAGATCTAAATTATAAAGAAATTACATTTCCTGTTACTATTAAACAAATCCCAAAAATAGAAAAACAAAACAACATTTGCTTTAACATATTTGGGTATGAAGATAATCAAGTACACCTTTGTACATATCAAAAAATAAAGCAGAAAAAACATGTGATATACTTTTAATCACCGAAGAAGAAAAAAATCATTATGTGTGGATAAAAGATTTTAACAGGTTAATGTTTAATCAAACATTACATTCAAATAAAAAATGGTTTTGTAAAACATGCTTACAGTGCTTTAAATTAGAAAGAGTTCTGGAAAAACATAAACCTGTTTGTCTTTCACTTAATGGTAAGCAAGCAGTAACGATGCCAAACAAAGATGAAAATGTTAAGTTTTAAAACTATGACAGACAGCTAATGGTTCCGTTTGTTATATATGCTGATTTTGAAGCAGTAACCGAAAGTATTTCTTCAGCATCGAACAATCCTAAAAAATCACATACGGAAGCATATCAAAAGCATACTGATTGTATAAGGTTGTTTGTTGTTATGATGATCAATATTCAAAACCAGTTGTGACATACAGAGGACCAAATGCTGTTTACAAATTTTTGGAAAAAATTATAGAAGAAGAAAAGTGGTGCAAAAAAACTATGAATGCAAACTTTAAAAAAGATCTAGTAATGTCACAGGAAGAAGAAGCTAGATTCAAAAAATCTAAATCATGTCATATTTGTGGTAATGTGCAACAACTCTCAAAAAAGGCGACGCGGGTTATACAGTGGCATACAAAAACTCCATCAGAAAAGTCAGGGACCATTGCCAGATAACTGGGAAGTATAGGGGAAGCGCTCATGACATATGTAATATTAATTTCAGGTTGACTAGAAAAATACCTGTTGTGTTTCATAACTTGAGAGGATATGACTCTCACTTCATAATGCAACACATCGGAAAGTTTAAACAAAACATAAATGTTATACCGAATAACATGGAAAAGTATATGGCTTTTATGCTTGGAAAAAGTTTAGTATTTATTGATAGTTTTCAGTTTATGTCCCAATCATTAGATAATCTAGTAAAAAACGTTCCGTCGTTTCAATACATATCTCAAAAATATAGCGGTAAAAAGTTAGACTTGCTAAAAAGAAAAGGCGTTTATCCTTATGATTATATGAACAGTTTTGAACGCTTCGAGGACACTAAGTTACCCGGCAAAAATAGCTTTTATTCTCAATTAAATGATGAACACATATCAGATGCAGATTACGATCATGCTAAAAACATATGGAAAACATTTAAAATTAAAAATATGGGAGAATATCATGATTTGTATCTTAAGACTGATGTACTGCTGCTTGCAGATGTTTTTGAAAACATTAGAAAAATGTGTATTGAGTATTACAAATTAGATCCTTGCCATTACTTCAGTAGTCCTGGTTTAGCCTGGGATGCATGCCTCAAGATGACTGGTATCCAACTTGATTTAATAACTGATATTGACAATATTTGTTTGTGGAAAAAGGATTAAGAGGCGGTACGAGTTATATTGCAAATAGATATTCACAGGCTAACAATAAATATATGAAAAACTATGACAAGAAAAAAGAAAGCAAGTACATAATATATCTCGATGCTAATAACTTGTATGGGTGGGCTATGTGTCAACCGTTACCTACTGGCAACTTCAAGTGGGTTAACAAGATTGAAAGAGGAAAATCAAATTACATTGTTGAGTGTGATATTGAGTATCCTGAGAAACTGCATAACACGCATAATGATTATCCTCTCGCCCCAGAAAGTTTAAATATCAACGATGAGTGGTTGTCAGACTATTGAAAACATTTAAAACAAAAGTTTAATCTAGGAAATTGTAGTGTTAATAAACTTGTTACGACGTTGAAAAATAAAGAAAAGTATGTCGTGCATTTTAGAAACTTAGAATTGTACAAAACGCTTGGATTAAAAGGTGACAAAAATACAACGAATACTACAGTTTGACGAATCAGAGGGGTTAAAGACATACATAGATTTTAATACTGCTAAGAGGACAGCTGGTAAAAATGCTTTTGAAAAGGATTTCTTCAAACTGATGAACAATTCAGTTTTTGGTAAAACTATGGAAAACTTGAGAAAAAGAATTAATGTTAAATTGACGAGGAGGTTCTTTTAAAATATGCAGCAAGACCTTCATTTATTTCTTGTAAAATGTTTAATGACAATTTATTTGCTATAAACAGAATAAAGGAACGATTAGTTTTAAATCGTCCTATCTATGCTGGTATGTGTATTTTAGACAGTTCAAAATATTTGATGTATGATTTCCACTACAACTACATTAAAAATAAATATGATAAAAAAGCTAAATTATTATTTACTGATACCGATTCCTTGTGTTATGAAATAAAAACAAAAGATTTGTATGCAGACTTTTACAAGGATAAAGAACTTTTTAATAATTGTGATTATGATCCAAAAAGTAAGTTTCATTTTAATGATAATAAAAAGGTTATTGGCAAGATGAAAGATGAAACTTGCGGAATACCTATTGTTGAATTTGTTGGGTTGCGAAGTAAACTATATTCGTATATGTTAGACAATGAGGTTAGTACAAAGAAATGTAAGGGTGTTAAAAAATGTGTTGTTAAAAAACAGATAGCACATGATGATTACAAAAAGATTTTGTTTACAGCAACAGAAGCTCACCATGAGATGAAAGTCATTAGATCACAAAAGCATAACATAAGCAGCTATGCAATAAATAAAAAAAGTTTATCAGCTTATGATGATAAACGATACATACTAGATAACGGACAAGATACGTTAGCATACAAGTAAAAAATGATATGCAGAGCGATGATGAAGACTACTGTCCGGTTCCGTCTGATTTTGCCTAATGAGTTGCAAATGTTATGTTATTAAAATGACAACCGGATTGATTAGTAGTATAGATAGTGAGGGTATCAGGCGAGTTTTCCCTGAGCGGGGTGCTTGAGAAAACTGTTGAAATATGTTAGTGTTGATTTAGGCGTGACTTACATTTAGATCTTAGTGGTGTTAATGAGAGTTACGCCTGAGTCTTCCCCTGGCATATTTCACTAGTTGTTCTCGTACCCCGCGAGGGGAAACTGGCCTGGTACCCTCACTATCTACACTACTTATTTAACATGCAGACAGAATAGCCTTTGGTAGTTTGGACCTTCTATTTACCATCCCTATCAGACGGACAAAGCCAAGGGAAAATGTCTTGCGCAAGATGCTTGACCTTGAACTTAAGTGATGTTCACGCCCAATATATTAATGATATGGTAACGGTTTCATCTCATTATCTAAAATTGTTGGACAGCTTATTGGAATGAACACCAGAAGTACATCAGTATTCACACTGACCTTGAACATGTAAACTTCAATTTAATGTGCAACACACGGTCTGTTGAAAACACATAGGCAAATTAAGTTGCTCTCATTATTTTAAGAGCTAATTATGATCTATGAAGTTCCTAGCTCTTTACTTGAAAGAAAAAGAAGGAGTTTAGGAGTATGATTGGACATGAAAACTGCATGACCTTGAATAAAGGACCCATAGATATGTATGCTACTTACCACATGGACCGGACAAGAACATTTTTGTTAAGGGCAATTGAAATAAAACTTAAATCGTTTTTGTTTGTTTGGCGTGTAATGTCATTTTCCAGCACATTTTAGGCTATGTATGATGGTCAACATTTTTTAGTGGTGGAAGCAGACCACTCACTTATTCCTGGGTAGAAGATGTAAGACACATACTTTATACTTCCCGTCTTCCATAAGAATCGACACTTACAAGTCGAGCTCCCAGTGGGATTCGAACCCGCAGCGTTGAGATGGTTTCCAATGCAGCGTCTTTACCCTCTCAACCACGGATACGCTACAAAATATCAAATCATGTCTGGGTAACGTACTTGAACTCACTCACTTCTCACCAATCTCACTAGACGAATGCAGCTCGGGTTCGCTTCTCCGTCTCCGCATTGTACGCGAAAAAACGTAAGAGTTTATTTTGTACTATTTTGAGATGGTTGTAATCCGACAGATTCTTGACTAAGTAGCTTGTATATAAGGTAGAGTCGGCAATAAAAGCGTTAAATAAAAATAAGGCGGTTTCGGGCGATTTTATGCTTAATGAATGTTTCATTGCTAGTTGTGATATATTATCGGGTCATATTACTGATATTTTTAATATTATTTTCGATACAGGTTGCTTTCCGGAAAGCTGGTCTAAGGGTTTTATGATTCCTCTACATAAAAAAGGCGATATAAACTCTGTTAACAATTACAGGGGAATTACATTAATTAATTGTATGAGTAAACTATTTACAAGCATCTTGAACACGCGGATTGACAAATGGTGCGAAAATAATAATATTATATCAGATGCTCAATTCGGGTTTAGAAAAGGTAGGTCAACAACAGATGCAATATTTATTTTGCATAGCATTATAAACAACATTTTAAACGACAAAAAAAGACTTTATTGCGCATTTATAGATTTGAAAAAAGCGTTTGATTCTGTCTACAGAAACGCGTTGTGGTTAAAACTATATAAATGTGGTGTCAACGGGAAAATGCTTAGGATAATTAGATCCATGTATGAAACAGTTAAAGCATGTGTTAAGTCCTGTGGATCTTACTCCGAATTCTTTGATATTTCTATCGGTCTAAAGCAAGGTGATATTGTCTCACCGATTATGTTTTCTATATTCATAGAAGATTTAGAATTGTTCTTATTAAATAGAATAGATGGTGGTTTATCTCTTAATGATATCACTTTAATACTGTTGCTTTTTGCTGATGATATGGCTGTACTGGGATCAAGCCCAGATGACCTTCAGCAAAGTCTTAATAGACTCTATGAATACTGTGAATCCTGGGGTCTTGAAGTTAATACTGAAAAGACAAAAATAGTTGTATTTCGTAAAAGGGGTAGAATTAAAGAATGTGAAAGGTGGTATTATAATGGAAGTTTATTAGATGTCGTCGATGATTTTAATTATTTAGGTGTGGTTCTTAATTATACAGGCTCCTTTTCGTTAAACCAACAATGTCTTTGTGGAAAAGCCTTAAAAGCAATGAATATACTCTTGGTTAATATACGAAAATATGAATTGAAACCAAAATTATCTCTTCAGCTTTTCGATGCTTTTGTGGCATCAATATTAAATTATGGAAGTGAAATATGGGGGATTACAAAATCAAAAGATATTGAGAGAATACAGTTAAAATTTTGTAAAATTATTTTAGGTGTTAAACTTACCACAAGTAATGCTGGTATTTACGGAGAGCTCTCTCGTTACCCCTTATACATTAATAGATATGTAAAAATGATCAAATATTGGTATAAACTATTGTCTACAGAGAACATTATACTAAAAGCAATATATAAGGATTTGTTATCTAACTGTAATAAGGGCGCGAAGAATTGGCTAACTAATATAAGGTTTATCCTAAACAGTAACGGTTTTAATAATGTCTGGGATAATCCAATGAGTGTTAGTTTTAAACTATTTCCTTTAATATTTAAACAAAGATTAATAGATAGTTTCATGCAACAATGGAGATCTGATATAGAAGGCAGTAGAGTTTTAACGCTATATAAGGTGGTGAAAGAGAATTTTGATTTTGAAACATATCTAGAAACATTATGCTCCAAACAATTAAGAAGTTGTATAACAAGAATAAGATTATCCGCTCATTGTTTAAGAATAGAAACAGGGAGATACTCAAGAGGTAGAACAGAGAGAAACGAAAGAGTGTGCGAAATTTGTAACACAAACGCTATTGAAGACGAGTACCATTTTATTTTGATCTGTACTACTTACTCTAACATTAGAAACAAATATATTCCTAAATATTACACAACTAGACCAAGCATGTTTAAATTTGTAGAATTGTTGCAGTCATTAAACAAAAAGATTATTCTTAGTTTAAGTAAATTCATTTCCGATGCACTTGTATTACGGCTATCTACATCCATTTTAACAGACTAAAACAAAAAAAAACTAAAAACACTAGATATCTTATTTTAGAACATCCTCGTTTATCATTGACATACCATAATATATGTATGTTTTTGATTGTTTAAATATGTATGAAACAAAACAAAAACTTAGTGATTATTTTGTTGTATTTGCAATGTTAATATCTGTCACGTGTGTGTATATTATAATTATCATATATTTGTAATGATGAAAAACTGTAATAGTTTAAGTCAATAAAAGTATCTATCTATCTATCTATGTTTTGTTTTTGTTTTCAGCGCTAATATTTTTTGCAATGATCTCTTGTGGAATGTCATAACTTAATATCAATTACTAAATAACTGATCGCTGGCCAAAATTGATTGTTTGGTACATCACTTATCCCACTATTGTATCCATCAACCACAGATAACTGCGCCTCATTAATGGTACATGTATATCCAGTCCTTTTTAGTTTGGTTGCAAGTTCAAGCCATCCGTTGCAGGTTATTAATGCTGAGTTCTACTATTAAAGCAGAACGCAGTCATAAACAACCACAAACAATGGAAGACTGACACATACTATATTCTTTTTTTGGACATTCCTGAACATTCAGGACATCTAAGGGTGCAGCTTAATTAAGGCAGAAGTGGCACTGAAAACTATAAAAGAGATTAAAAACAGCAACAACAAAAACGCATATTTTCAAATCACAGTTTTATAACCGAGTCAGCAAACACTATTGATAGCATTTGTCTAAAATGTCTTAATTTCTGAAACGGTTGTGACACAGCATGGTAGACTTTAAATCTAGAGATCTTACTTGCACCACTGGGTGGTTCAATGTGCCCATGGGAATGCATTTAATTTTTTAGCTTTGTCTTTTTGATGTGGACATAACTGTTTGAATGCTGTGTTATGTTTACATCATTTAGCACTTTTTAGGCTATATATGACAGTCTATTTTTTGTGGTAGAAGCAGATCCATTTTTTTCTTGGGTAGAACCAGTACTGTATACCTCCAGCCGTCCGTGATTATTGACACTTTCTCACTCGACAAGTCAAGCTTACAATGGGATTCAAACCTGTAGCTTGAGAGACGAGAAAGTTTTAGATGCAGCCTCTTTACTATCCCGGCCAAGGATGCGCCGGACATAAAGTGGGCAGTCCCGTGTATTGAAGGTTATATGATTCCTATATATCCTTCTCCTCTGCCTGGGGCGGCTTTAAATAACCTTAGACAATGTGTTGATACACCATTAAAAAAATACATGTTCAAGAAACTACTGTATAACACTGCAAAAAGGAAAATATTTCCTAGTAGAGGGATGTTAACAAGCATGTACTGGAGTCAGGCCAATGAAAAACTAGATTATATTCCATCGAAGAATTGATTTTTTAAGGATTTAATTCAATATTTAGATCTTTCAACAGGCTATGCAAAATATTAGGCTAGTTTAAAGTGCGTGAAGTCCGAGACACTTCTCGCTAAATTTAAACTAGCTTAAATGTTTTTCATAACCCGTAAAAATATAGAAATATTGAATTTAATCCTTTTATATACTTGGTAACAGTGACGTTGCCAACCGTGCACGCTTTTTTATAGCAACTTACGACAGTTCTCAAGTTAGTCAAACGAATAAACTATACCTTTTTTGCTTTGCCCAAAACGTAAAAGTGTTATTTCACTGGGAATTAAAATGCAGCAAATAAACGTGTTTCATTTAAGGTCAGTGCAATAGAAATATTTGGGTTTGAACGGTGGTAATGAATGTCAACTTTACCATAAATAAATTCATGGTAAATTGTCCATTCACTTTGCATTTATGGTAAATTTGCCAACCATTACCGTCGTTAAAACCCCAGGAATACCGAAAACTAGTGAATCAATTCTTAAATACACATTATTTACCTGTTGTTTTTGTATCAATAATAATGTGCCTTGGGAGGTTGGTAATGATAAAATCATAAATAGTGGAAGAAAGATAAAATATCATCAGTGTATTCACTTAAGACCACAGAATAGCCATTTTCTATTCAGACACCAAATTGAGCAATTAGCTACATAAACTGAAAATTATTTGAAATTAGACGCGTATATAATTTTTTCTGAGGAGAGTCCAATATATATCAAAGTTATATATACACAAAAGTGTAGATTATAGAATGTGTAGATGAGTGGTTTTGTATAACCTGTATCTGAGGAGAGTCCAATATATATCAAAGGTATATATACATAAATGAAAAAATGTATAGATTATAAACTGTGCAGATGGGTGGTTTTATATAACCTGACTCTGAGGAGTCCAATATATATCAAAGGTTAAGGGACATAAAGGTATGGCTTATAGACCATGGAGATGGGTGGTTTTATATAACCTGACTCTGATGAGAGTCCAATATATATCAAAGGTTTAGGGACATAAAAGTATGGCTTATAGACAATGGAGGTGGGTGGTTTTGTATAACCTGACTCTGAGGAGTGTCCAATATATATCAAAGTCTTAGGGACATAACTGTATGGCTTATAGACCATGGAGGTGGGTGGTTTTATATAACCTGACTATGAGGAGAGTCCAATATATATCAAAGGTTTAGGGACATAACTGTATGGCTTATAGACCATGGAGGTGGGTGGTTTTATATAACCTGACTCTGAGGAGAGTCCAATAAGTATCAAAGGTTTAGGGACATAAAAGTATGGCTTATAGACCATGGAGGTGGGTGGTTTCATTTAACCTGAATCTGAGGAGAGTCCAATATATATCAAAGACTTAGGGACATAAATGTATGGCCTATAGACCATGGAGGTGGGTGGTTTTATATAACCTGACTCTGAGGAGAGTCCAATATATATCAAAGGCTTAGGGACATAATTGTATGGCTTATAGACAATGGAGGTGTGTGGTTTTATATAACCTGACTCTGAGGAGTCCAATATATATATCAAAGGTTTAGGGACATAAATGTATGACTTATAGACCATGGAGATGGGTTGTTTTATATAACCTGACTCTGAGGAGAGTCCAATATATATCAAAGGCTTAGGAACATATATGTATGTCTTATAGACCATGGAAGTGGGTGGTTTTATATAACCTGACTCTGTGGAGAGTCCAATATATATCAAAGGTTTAGGGACATAAAAGTATGGCTTATAGACCATGGAGGTGGGTGGTTTTATATAACCTGACACTGAGGAGAGTCCAATATATATCAAAGGTTTAGGGACATAAATGTATGGCTTATAGACCATGGAGGTGGGTGGTTTTATATAACCTGACTCTGAGGAGAGTCCAATATATATCAAAGGTTTAGGGACATAAAAGTATGGCTTATAGACCATGGTGGTGGGTGGTTTTATATAACCTGACTCTGAGGAGAGTCCAATATATATCAAAGGCTTAGGGACATAAATGTATGGCTTATAGACCATGGAGGTGGGTGGTTTTATATAACCTGACTCTGAGGAGAGTCAAATATATATCAAAGGCTTAGGGACATAAATGTATGGCTTATAGACCATGGAGATCGGTGGTTGTATATAACCTGACTCTGAGGAGAGTCCAATATATATATCAAAGGTTTAGGGACATAAATGTATGACTTATAGACCATGGAGATGGGTGGTTTTATATAACCTGACTCTGAGGAGAGTCCAATATACATCAAAGATTTAGGGACATAAATGTATGGCTTTTAGACCATGGAGGTGGGTGGTTTTATATAACCTGACTCTGAGGAGAGTCCAATATATATCAAAGGTTTAGGGACATAAAAGTATGGCTTATAGACCATGTAGGTGGGTGGTTTTATATAACCTGACTCTGAGGAGAGTCCAATATATATCAAAGGCTTAGGAACATAAATGTATGGCTAATAGACCATTGAGATGGGTGGTTTTATATAATCTCACTCTGAGGAGAGTCCAATATATATCAAAGGTTTAGAGACATAAATGTATGGCTTATAGACCATGGAGGTGGGTGGTTTTATATAACCTGACTCTGAGGAGAGTCCAATATATATCAAAGGTTTAGAGACATAAAAGTATGGCTTATAGACCATGGAGGTGTGTGGTTTTATATAACCTGACACTGAGGAGAGTCCAATATATATCAAAGGCTTAGGGACATAAACGAATGGCTTATAGACCATGGAGGTGGGTGGTTTTATATAACCGACTCTGAGGAGAGTCCAATATATATAAAAGTTATAGATACATAAATGTTTAGATTATATAATGTGTAGATGAGTGGTTTTGTATAACCTGTCTCTGAGGAGAGTCCAATATATATCAAAGGTATATATGCATAAACGACAACAATGTATAGATTATAAACTGTGCAGATGGGTGGTTTTATATAACCTGACTCTGAGGAGAGTCCAATATATATCAAAGGCTAAGGGACATAAATGTATGGCTTATAGACCATGGAGATGGGTGGTTTTATATAAACTGACTCCGAGGAGAGTCCAATATATATCAAAGATTTAGAGACATAAAAGTATGGCTTATAGACCATGAAGGTGGGTAGTTTTATATAACCTGACTCTGAGGAGAGTCCAATATATATCAAAGGCTAAGGGACATAAATGTATGGCTTATAGACCATGGAGGTGGTTGGTTTTATATAACCCGACTCTGAGGAGAGTCCAATATATATCAAAGGTATATATACATATACGACGAAAATGTATATATTATAAACTGTGGAGATGGGTGGTTTTATATAACCTGACTCTGAGGAGAGTCATATATCAAATGTTTAGGGACATAAAAGTATGGCTTATATACCATGGAGGTGGGTGGTTTTATATAACCTGATTCTGAGGAGAGACCAATAAATATCAAAGGTTTAGGGACATAAAAGTATGGCTTATAGACCATAGAGGTGGGTGGTTTTATATAACCTGACTCTGAGGAGAGTCCAATATATATATCAAAGGTTTAGGGACATAAATGTATGCCTTATAGACCATGGAGATGGGTGGTTTAATATACCCCGACTCTGAGGAGAGTCCAATATATATCAAAGGTTTAGGGACATAACTGTATGGTTAATAGACCATGAAAGTCGGTGGTTTTATATAACCTGACTCTGAGGTGAGTCCAATATACATCAAAGATTTAGGGACATAAATGTATGACTTATAGACCATGGAGGTGGGTGGTTTTATATAACCTGACTCTGAGGAGAGTCCAATATACATCAAAGATTTAGGGACATAAATGTACGGCTTATAGACCATGGAGGTGGGTGGTTTTATATAACCTGACTCTGAGGAGAGTCCAATATATATCAAAGGTTTAGGGACATAAAAGTATGGCTTATAGACCATGGAGGTGGGTGGTTTTATATAACCTGACTCTGAGGAGAGTCCAATATATATCAAAGGCTTAGGGACATAAATGTATGGCTAATAGACCATGGAGATGGGTGGTTTTATATAACCTGACTCTGAGGAGAGTCCAATATATATCAAAGGTTTAGAGACATAAAAGTATGGCTTATAGACCATGGAGGTGGCTGGTTTTATATAACCTGACTCTGAGGAGAGTCCAATATATATCAAAGGCTTAGGGACATAAATGTATGGCTTATAGACAATGGAGGTGGGTGGTTTTATATAACCCGACTCTGGGGAGAGTCCAATATATATCAAAGTTATATATACATAAATGTGTAGATTATATAATGTGTAGATGTGTGGTTTTGTATAACCTGTCTCTGAGGAGAGTTCAACATATATGAAAAGTTTATATTCATCAATGTATAGATTATATATCTAGGAGATGTGTGGTTTATATAACCTGACTCTGAGGAGAGTCCAATATATATCAATGTTATATATACATAGATGTGTAGATTAGAGAATGTGCAGATGAGTTATTTTGTATAACCTGTCTCTGAAGAGAGTCCAATATATATCAAAGGTATATATACATGAACAACATAAATGTATAGATTATAAACTGTGCAGATGGGTGGATTTATATAACCGGACTCTGAGGAGAGTCCAATATATATCAATGGTACAAAGACATACGTGTACAGATTACAGACCCTGGATATGGAAGGTTATATATATAACCTGACGCTGAGGAGAGTCGAATATATATCAAAGGTATATATACATAAATGTATAGATTACAGACCCTGGATTATATATGTGGAGATGGGTGGTTAACCTGAGACTGTGGAGATTGGTGATTTTATATAACCACTCTGAGGAGAGCCCAAATTAAATCAAAGTTATATATACATAAATGTATAGATTATATAACCCGACTCCGAAACGAATCCAATATATATCAAAGGTATATATACATAAATATATAGATTATAGAACCTGGAGATGGGTGGTTTGATATAACCTGTATCTGAGAAGAGTCCAATATATACCAAAAGTTTAGATACATAAATATAAACATTATAAACACTGAAGTAGTAGGTTTTTTATACATCAGTTGAACCCGACTCTAAATCCGTAAAAGACTCTAAACACCCTGCAGATAGGTGGTAAAATATAATCTGACCCTGAGAGGTGTCCAATATATATCAGGAGAATAGATAAATGCATGCATATACTATGCACTGCGGATGGGTGTTTTTATATAAAATTTTGCATAAAATTGGGATTTGGATGTAATATTTTACTGACAAAAGTTATCAAAAGGTAAATCCTTTCTTAAAGTTGGCATGAATGTTTTGTCTATTTTCCACACATCTGAGTAAGGTTAACCGATCATACTCGGGCGATGTCCGGTTCCCCTCCATGGATGTGATGGTATTGATGCTGTATTTGAAACTTTCTCAATGCTCATCACTGCTTGTTCGAATCCCACTGGGAGAAAGTGTAAAGTCTTACCGATGGCATGAGGTATATGGTACTGGTACAGCACTCTTCCAGGAAAAGGTGGGTGGTCTGTTTCCTCCATGTAATTGACAAATATAACCTAAAATGTTCTGAAAAGCAACTATTCAACCAAACAACCAACCGGGTTAATGTGGATAGTGGAATTGATTCAAAAGAGATTCATTGCATGATAGTTCAAATTTCTTTCTAAATAACAACAATTAACATAACAACTGATAACAATGGATGTAAATAAAACACGTTTTGCCGAAACAGCATACTGTACATAGTCGTTAACTGGCAGTCCTTTATTAAGAGCTGTTCTAGTAGGACTCAGATGGGGACTTGAGGTGTATGGAAATAGATAGGTTTATAAGCGCGTTACTACTGTCTCGCCACAGAGCTAGCTTTTATGGTGACTGACATCGGTAGAGCGTCCGCTTCACATGCAAGGAGTCCCCGAATTCAACCCCTTTGTACTTAAATATTTATGTGTAATTTTTCTAGTCCTATTACACTATTATTTTCACAGCTAGAATCAGTTATCATAGATTACCGTCCCTTCACAAGCTTAAAAAAATGTTTTGCTCAGATAACAACAGGGCGATATTAGATTCACATCTGTGGCCGGGATGGTAAAGACGCTTCATTTGAGGGGAGTCAGTGGTGTAATGATGGGAAGTACTGTCATACCAGCGGTCCGGGTTTGCTTCCCGACTGCAGTTGATTTCCCAACTGGTGTTCAGTGCTGGGTGATTACCCAATTGGGTACTGTAACAGAATGGAATTGAATGTTGTTTAACGGCTCATCAACACAATATAGGTAATTTAGAGCCGCCCCAGAGAGAGGGGAAGGATACATAGGAATCCGGGAACCGTGCCCTACTCTTATTATCGAATAGATTCCTATGGTTCTTTAACGTGCTCGGAGGATAGACCGATACACGGGACCGCCCGGTTTACATCCCCGACACAAGAACACACCGACGAAACTCAGTGTCAGTGGCAGTAACAGTACTATCCTAGACTGGATGCCGTAAATACACAAATGCCGAGGGCTCGACTGGAAATAAGTTGTTCAATCCATCCGACTACCCTCTTTAAAAAATGTTAACCTCCTCGCCACTGACTGCTGCAGTTTCATATCAGACTGGGCGCTTGACTTTTAAGTGAGACAGCGTCCTCTATGGATAAAAGTTCTATTTCCAAAACATTTGGCCTTCTTTATGGATAAATTTTTGATTGCAGATAATGATTAATAATTGTATTACCCCACCCACGTGCAACCACGGTAATATATACGATCGTTATATTTCATTTATAGACCTACCAAACGTCGCAGACAATTCGGAAGTTTTTTATTGCCCCTAACTATAACATATTTTAGATGATTATATGCCTCATATTGTTCAATGAACTCTTCCACAAGCTGATACGTGGTGTATTTTTGCAGCGACATGGGCGCCGCCATGTTGTGTTTGCCCATGAACGTTCATGTGGTGACACCGGTTGTTGTTGTTTTAAATTAAATACTTTTTTTCTTTTAAATATCGATTATTTTTCTTTAAAATTTCGATTTATTATGAGGTTAAAGCTAACTGCATATATCGTTTTTAAAACGGATTAATAAAACTGAAGCAACGGCAAAGCGTTAGCTCCTCCCATAAACTAGGTACCGCCCCTGACTCTGACACACACAAAACGTTAACCGGAAAGTGTCAGTTGTGTGAGTAGGTCGGCGTTAAGTCCCTAAATACAGAACTAGACGTCACACGAGAATGAGATTATTTCGGACGTAAACAATGAGACATTCTGAGACATTCTGAAATTAACAGTGGCTTACGAAAAACGAATATATTGGCGTGTCATTCTGCTTTTTGGCGAGTGTTTTGCATGTGCGTGTGGTATTTACGATTTTTCTATTGAAATACGGCGGTTGTTTATTTAGGTATTGCGTGATGTCGTCAGAAACCACGCCGGAAATGTGCGTATGGGGGTCGGTACGGAGTCCTACTGATAATTCTAACACAAGGAATCATGCCTCTATGGTAGGTGCATACTACCATAATAGCCATGAGTCTATTTAGCCTACGAACCATTTAATATCGATTGATAATCTTTTCCTATGGAAATTTAATTTGAATGAATTAATTGAAATATACTTCTAGCTATTTTATTCAAATATAGCTTTGAGACGAACCCCACTAAGTATGACGTTCAAGCATCCATTGGAGTGTGGTGTGTTCTTCGTCAATTCAGATGTATAATCAACACACAAGCTAGGTAGGCTTGTACAACGACTTCGTTATCTTACATTTTGATTATGTTTTTTTCCAGCAAATTGTACTTCAATCTGAAAAGAACTAGAATGAATTCGAAAGGACGCCATCGCAAATACTCAAGTTGTCTTCACACAGATCAATTCCCTTTAACGCTGTATCCATTTAACATGTCATTGTTTCGATAGTTCGTTGATACTCATATCGGAAATAGTACTATTTATGATTTTCTGTATACAT
This sequence comes from Cyrtodaria siliqua, assembly GCA_037043455.1. Lineage (NCBI taxonomy): Eukaryota > Metazoa > Mollusca > Bivalvia > Adapedonta > Hiatellidae > Cyrtodaria > Cyrtodaria siliqua. The sequence continues at coordinate 87,240 of JAWPHD010005811.1, read as the reverse complement.
GTATGACACTGTAACCAAATTGCAGAATCATTACATTTTATTGAGAAAGAAAAAAATGGATATTTGACTGAATTTACCTCTCTCCCCTCCTCCCCCACCTCCCCACTCACCACTCCCCTCCCCCCACACACCCAGCCCAATCCACCCCCATCTCGGCACATCTCGAAGGTTGAAACACTGAAATTGTTTGATATTATTTGTATTTTCAGAGGAGTACAGTATACTTGTATATTTGCAAAGTTTAAAAAAAAAATAATAGAAAAATGACACTGCAATTGAATTTTGTGTATCTTGGACTTTTTGATGCCCCTTACAACCTCTCCCACTAAACCCCACCCAACACCACCCCACACACTCACACTCACACACACACACACACACACACACACACACAGTGGCGAGAAACATATAATTATACACTGTAATACCTTCATCAAAATGTGTGTTTGAGACATAATTTAAAAAAAAACTTGACCCCCTGTTACCCTCGCCCCACCACCCACACCCTCCAACCCCAACCCCATGGAAGACGTCCGAGTTTTAAATAATAAATCGTTTGACATGTTGTGTAATTCTTTCATAGACGACTATTATACCAATTAATGTGCACAAGTATGGAAAAATGACTGTAATTGAATTATTAGAGTATTTGATGCCCCTTCCCACAGGCCCCACCGATGACGTAGGAGGAAACAAACGTATACAGTGTAATCTTATTATCATAACGTTTCATTTGAGACATATTTTCAAAAAAATAAAAACATCCCCCCACCCCAACTACCCACCGTGGGCCCCCGGGCAGACGTCCGAGTTCGAAATAATAAAATCGTTGTATACGTTGTTTATCTTTCATAGAAGATAGCATATAACAAGTGTTACGTGCAAAAATATGGAAAAATGACAGTGTAATTACATTTTTGGTGTATTTAACTTTTTGACCCGACCCCCACCCCCTTGAGGGCCCCTGGGTGCGGAGCCAAGAATAATGTTGCTCTTGCACGCCGTCATCATATGGTGAAGTCATACCCTAAGTTTGGTTGAATTGCGCTCAGCGGTTTAGGAGGAGATATGGTAACGGACGGACAGACGGACGAACGGGAGCGATTTTAATGTACCCTTTTTTCAAAAATATGGGTATAAATATACTTCGATCACAAAACAAGGTATAGTTAGTTCTCATCATAAAATTCCTGCGGATTATATGCATTTAAATATATGATTTCTGCAGAGAAGTGTTCAGACGAACATTTTACTAAACGGAAAATGAAGACCAATTCAGTTGAATTGGACATTTTATATACAACGATGACTGCATTAATGTTTCTATTTTAGTTTAACAACCATAGTTTAGATCGTCTTCAATTTAAATTTCACGAGAAACCATGTACCTTATTGTGAATTTTATAAAATAAAAATGTACATTTCATGCGAATGTTATTGTGTTAACGCGCATTTTGGGTTAAATAAACGTCACGTTGATGCACATCGTGGTCCCGCCTTAATTCCATTAAGCGATGGGAAAGCTTTATTAGCAGGATTTTATAACGGATATTTCGACAATAAAACACGTTTAAAACATGTTTACTGTAAAAATGTGATAACCTGTTTAAAATAACCTTAATTAAATGTTTTAATTTTACAATATGCAAACTTTTTAAGCCTATTTAAAGGTTTTATTTCACACCCCAGCAAACCCCGTTTTCGCTTCTTGTAGAAGGGGTTGGATGGGGTATGAAAGTTATTACTGGGACCACGTAATGTGTAGTGTAAAATTAACATTTCTTTGAGGCAAACCACCTCGATCATACAAAACAAATATTCTGACCTCATCTCGTTGATTAATTTAAACACCTCGACGGGTTACGCCCATCTCGATGTTTAAATCAACTCGAAGATACCAGACTCTATCTATTACTTATCATCAGCGTTTTGCATTGCCATTTAGCCGATTATTCTATCTAAAGTTTATCGACATGAAAACGCTGACACATACCGCTTAAGCCGACGCTTGCGGCGTGAGAGGAGTTGCAAAATGGGACAGCTACTTTTCTCCCTTGTTTGTGTTTTTTGCTTAAAGTGTGTGTTGTCGGTGTTTAGTGCCATACACACTACAAATCAGTAGTGTTACTACTTACTGGTCCTTTGGGTCATCAAGCCCACTATTTGTGGTTTTGAAGTAGAATATCGCTTAAGTTGGCGCTAGAGGGAATGAGAGGAATTGCAAATCACATAACCTCTCATGAACAGACTAAATAATACCGAGACAGCTACTTTTCTCTTTTTAGTGTGTGTTGCTTCCAATGGATCCCCTTTTCAGTATGCTGTGATATTCACATTTATATTTAGCGTCTGGTTAGTTTTTTTAGCTGCTGTAAAAAATCCTCCCGACTACAAATCAGTAGTGTTATTACTTACTGATCCTTTAGGATCCTCAAGCCCATTATTTGTGGTTTTAAAGTGGAATACCGCTCAAGCTAACTCTAGTGGGGCGTTAGAGGAGTTCCAAATTACATTACCTGCTCATGAACAGGTCCAGTAAAACCGAGTCCGTTACTTTACTCTCTTGTTTGTGTTTGTTGCTTCCAAGGTATCCCCATTTCAGTATTTATTCATCTGTATTTTAATAAAAAATCACGCAACGCAAATCATACATCAACACACGTGTGTCGTTAACGGCTATATTGTTTAAATAGCAACAATACATTATTATTTGTCCCGTTGACTTCCGGTGAAGACAATGTCAAGTGATCCGTTGAAAAAATGTAAGGTGGTATTCCGAACGTAGCCGGAATTGACCGAGTTTGTACGAAAAAGGTACGAAAGTACCTTGATTTCTATTCACATGACTTTCTCGGGAGAAATAAGTTGTATGCCATTTATTAAAATGATTGTGTTGACACTGTATTTTCAGGTTTCAAAAGCCGAATGGTAGTTGCTACAGTACTGGTATCAGTCCTTTTGTGTTTGAACGTACGTAAATGGTACACTACGGAAGAAAATGAACATGGCAAGTCCTACGTTTGCCAGACGTTTAACGGTAGGCTCGGTAACCACATCTTCCAGTACGCGTCTATTTACGGAATATCGATTCTGTATAACTTAACAATTATCTTGGGAAAATATGAATACCTGGTCCAATATTTTGAAGTTCCTTCTGCGGAAGTCAGGAAGAACAGAGCTATTTGCGAAAAGTTCGTACATATAGAATCTGAACACAGTAACGCGCTCGATGAACGCCTTTTGAACTTAACAGCTAATATCAATTACAGACTTGGATTGTACTTGCAATCATGGAAATATTTTAGTCACGTGTTTGACGGTGTTCGGAGTGAATTAAAGTTTAAGCCTCATATACAGATGTCAGCGACATATATTGTAGAAAATTACCGGAATGCTTATACTACTAAGTTTTCTATAGAAGCCACGGTAGTTGGAGTTCATATTCGAAGAGGAGATAAAGAAACTAACCCTATTATTGCTGAAGACGGTGAAAATCTTCCTCCAGACAACTATATATACCACGCCATTGAATATTTTACAGAAAGATATCAAAATGTTCTATTTATAGTTTGTTCTGATGGAATGGATTATGCTAAACGAGTGATGATGTATAAAAATACCAGTGTGCATTTTATATATATATCCCCTATTCAAGACATGGCCGTTCTTGCATCCTGCGATCAGTTGATAATGACGGTTGGCTCATTCGGTTGGTTGTCGGGTTTTCTGTCAGGTGGTACGGTCGTTTATTTCAAGTATCCAACGAGAGAAGGGACACATGCTAGAACTGAATATAATTATGACGATTTCTTTCCACGTCATTGGATCGGTTTAGACTAAAAATTGCTGAGTAAACCCCACAAAACACAATCGGCAAGTTAAATTAAACTTGTTCAGAGTATCTTTCAAGACCGGTCACGACTAATACCTCAAGTACCATCAAGTTAAGTATTGATATCACTTCTACAAGTAGACAAAATCGTAATATGACTGAACGACGCGTACTCGTCGGCCCGCACGCCTGCCCGCCCACACGCACGCACACACACAATTGAATGCATGTCAAACCCAACCTTTTTATCATCATTTTAAACATTGTTACCACTATTAGCCTAATGTTACACATGCGTTCAACTCTTATATGTTCTAACATGTTCTGCAATATTGTTTCAATATTCACAGATTCCACAACAGTGTTTGTTCTTGTTTTAAATGTTAATTTAAATGATACACATTGTTAATTTATTTTTATTGTGTAATTTCAGCATTTTAAATAAATAAAACAAGTATGTTCAGTTTTATATGTTTTAAATTCTTTATCTTTCCTCCCAGTTCTTCTATTTTATAACTTTATGGCCTCTACATAATATCTAACCACTGGATGCTTTTTAAAAGTAGCCAAATTAAAATGTTGAGATGAACTGAAGTTTAAGTAATTTGAAACTTGTTCATTGTCTGCCGAGTATACATGGGAAAGCTCTATCAAAATTGGAAACAAATGCTAATCAAGCCATTATGCATTACTTGGTCACGCCATAATTCCATTAAGCGATGGGAAAGCTCATATTAACAGGATTTTATAAAATTATTTATCAAATAAGTGTTTTGGTATTCAAATATTAAATATTCTTTATATTAAATTCAGGGTCATAAAGGTCATATACACGTACCTCTTATATGCATATAATAAGGTCCATTTCGTGTACGCGCCATAAATCTCACATCCAACAGGGGCATAGCTAGAGCTTGAAAGAAGTGCAAGCAACCGAGATCAAATGGTCGCGGTCGGGAAAGCTGTGTTTGTGTTCTGGGGTATGGGGTGGTGTTTTGGAGGAGAGGGGGTCTCCCTTTTTTTCTTTTTAAAGTTGGTTGGGGTTCTTCCCAATATTTTGTTTATTTTGTTTAGATAAATTATAAACACAAGCAGCAGCTAAGATAGTGATTACTAAAGCGAGGCATTCGAATACAATCTACTCTCTCGCACCTTCATTTAAATCACATGTCCTTTTTTAAGGGTTAACTAACACTGCACCTCCAGAGAAGATGTCATGATAAGAATAAGTAGCTCTGTATCTTTTTTGATATATCTTTTTTGATGTGCAAGCAGGTGAATATATGAACCTGTTCTAGCTACGCCCCTGTCCAATGAGTGATTTTAAAACACATTGGCACAAATACTCACCGCATTAAGACGACGTACTAAACTCAATAACCTTTAACTTTAATAATATTTTATTGCAGATATGTTACAATACATCAGTTTAACATTACAATATTCATAGCAACATATGCAAATGGATTGAACTACAAGTTATTACAACATTAGTTGCAGTTCTCTCAATAACCTTGTCTATATCTTAACGGTCAGGGTCATGTAGTTCCCGTTAGTGTCCGTTCCACACCCTCGCATGCTTGGAGGGATTTTGAAATAAAATGGTACAAACACTACAAAAACTCACCTCATCAAAATGACGTACACAGACCCCCATCCCCCCTTCTCCCCGCAAGATGTGTTGTTTTGTTCTTTGTTTACTTTTCTTGTACATACGGTGTTTACTTTTCTGTTACTGCCCAAAACCGCAAGATTTGTTCGTTTTTTTCTGGATAGAAATATAGGCAGAAAAGGTGAGGTAACTCTTTTTTTTCAAGGGAAATTCAGGGGAAGTAACTCGTTTTTTAAAGGGAAATGGCCGATCTTTTCAGTGAAGGTGACTCGATTTTGTCAAGAGAAGTAACACTCGTTTTCTAGCATCTGCAATAAATGGGTTAACTTTTCTTCTTTTTTAAATATTATTTCCTACCAACCTTAAGAAATAGATATCTTTAAGCGGACTTCGATTCATGTTGCGTGTTTTTTTCAGCACATTTCATGTTTTCATATAAAGGTAGGCTCAAAAGATGTATCAATTTAAACGGATAATATTTCGGTTTTACAAACTATTGGTCAAAACAAAATACTTATCACAACATATCATGCTTTATGATAGACAAAACTTTTTTATCTCTCACACTCTACGACAATATTACAAATCTTCTATCTCTCACACTCTACTACAATATTACAATTCTTCTATCTCTCACACTCTACTACAATATTACAATTCTTCTATCTCTCACACTCTACTACAATATAAAAATTCTTCTATCTCTCACACTCTACTACAATATAAAAATTCTTCTATCTCTCACACACTACTACAATATTACAATTCTTCTATCTCTCACACTTTACTACAATATAACAATACTTCTATCTCTCACACTCTACTACAATATTACAATACTTCTATCTCTCACACTCTACTACAATATTACAATTCTTCTGTCTCTCACACTACTACAATATTACAATACTTCTATCTCTCACACTCTACTACAATATTACAATACTTCTATCTCTCACACTCTACTACAATATTACAATTATTTTATCTCTCACACTCTACTACAATATTACAATTCTTCTATCTCTCACACTCTACTACAATATTACAATACTTCTATCTCTCACACTCTACTACACTATTACAATTCTTCTATCACTCACACTCTACTACAATATTACAATTCTTCTGTCTCTCACACTCTACTACAATATTACAATACTTCTGTCTCTCACACTCTACTACAATGTTACAATTCTTCTATCTCTCACACTCTACTACAATGTTACAATTCTTCTATCTCTCACACTTTACTACAATATTACATTTCTTCTGTCTCTCACACTCTACTACAATATTACAATTCTTCTGTCTCTCACACTCTACTACAATATTACAATTCTTATGTCTCTCACACTCTACTACAATATTACAATTCTTCTATCTCTCACACTCTACTACAATATTACAATTCTTCTATCTCTCACACTCTACTACAATATTACAATTCTTCTATCTCTCACACTCTACTACAATATTACAATTCTTCTATCTCTCACACTCTACTACAATATTACAATTCTTCTATCTCTCACACTCTACTACAATATAAAAATTCTTCTATCTCTCACACACTACTACAATGTTACAATTCTTCTATCTCTCACACTTTACTACAATATTACATTTCTTCTGTCTCTCACACTCTACTACAATATTACAATTCTTCTGTCTCTCACACTCTACTACAATATTACAATTCTTATGTCTCTCACACTCTACTACAATATTACAATTCTTCTATCTCTCACACTCTACTACAATATTACAATTCTTATGTCTCTCACACTCTACTACAATATTACAATTCTTCTATCTCTCACACTCTACTACAATATTACAATTCTTCTATCTCTCACACTCTACTACAATATAAAAATTCTTCTATCTCTCACACACTACTACAATATTACAACTCTTCTATCTCTCACACTTTACTACAATATAACAATACTTCTATCTCTCACACTCTACTACAATATTACAATACTTCTATCTCTCACACTCTACTACAATATTACAATTCTTCTGTCTCTCACACTACTACAATATTACAATACTTCTATCTCTCACACTCTACTACAATATTACAATACTTCTATCTCTCACACTCTACTACAATATTACAATTATTTTATCTCTCACACTCTACTACACTATTACAATTCTTCTATCTCTCACACTCTACTACAATATTACAATACTTCTATCTCTCACACTCTACTACACTATTACAATTCTTCTATCACTCACACTCTACTACAATATTACAATTCTTCTGTCTCTCACACTCTACTACAATATTACAATACTTCTGTCTCTCACACTCTACTACAATGTTACAATTCTTCTATCTCTCACACTCTACTACAATGTTACAATTCTTCTATCTCTCACACTTTACTACAATATTACATTTCTTCTGTCTCTCACACTCTACTACAATATTACAATTCTTCTGTCTCTCACACTCTACTACAATGTTACAATTCTTCTATCTCTCACACTTTACTACAATATTACATTTCTTCTATCTCTCACACTCTACTACAATATTACAATTCTTCTGTCTCTCACAGTCTACTACAATATTACAATTCTTCTATCTCTCACACACTACTACAATATTACAATTCTTCTATCTCTCACACTCTACTACAATATTACAATACTTCTATCTCTCACACTTTACTACAATATTACAATTCTTCTATCTCTCACACTCTACTACAATATTACAATACTTCTATCTCTCACACTTTACTACAATATTACATTTCTTCTATCTCTCACACTCTACTACAATATTACAATTCTTCTGTCTCTCACAGTCTACTACAATATAAAAATTCTTCTATCTCTCACACACTACTACAATATTACAATTATTTTATCTCTCACACTCTACTACAATATTACAATTCTTCTATCTCTCACACTCTACTACAATATTACAATACTTCTATCTCTCACACTCTACTACAATATTACAATTCTTCTATCACTCACACTCTACTACAATATTACAATTCTTCTGTCTCTCACACTCTACTACAATATTACAATACTTCTGTCTCTCACACTCTACTACAATGTTACAATTCTTCTATCTCTCACACTCTACTACAATGTTACAATTCTTCTATCTCTCACACTTTACTACAATATTACAATTCTTCTGTCTCTCACACTCTACTACAATATTACAATTCTTCTGTCTCTCACACTCTACTACAATGTTACAATTCTTCTATCTCTCACACTTTACTACAATATTACATTTCTTCTATCTCTCACACTCTACTACAATATTACAATTCTTCTGTCTCTCACAGTCTACTACAATATTATAATTCTTCTATCTCTCACACTCTACTACAATATTACAATACTTCTATCTCTCACACTTTACTACAATATTACATTTCTTCTATCTCTCACACTCTACTACAATATTACAATTCTTCTGTCTCTCACAGTCTACTACAATATTACAATACTTCTATTTCTCACACTCTACTACAATATTACAATACTTCTATCTCTCACACTTTACTACAATATTACATTTCTTCTATCTCTCACACTCTACTACAATATTACAATTCTTCTGTCTCTCACAGTCTACTACAATATTACAATTCTTCTATCTCTCACACTCTACTACAATATTACAATTCTTTCTGTCTCTCACACTCTACTACAATATTACAATTCTTCTATCTCTCACACTCTACTACAATGTTACAATTCTTTTATCTCTCACACTCTACTACAATGTTACAATTCTTTTATCTCTCACACTCTACTACAATATTACAATTCTTCTATCTCTCACACTCTACTACAATATTACAATTCTTTCTGTCTCTCACACTCTACTACAATATTACAATTCTTCTATCTCTCACACTCTACTACAATATTACAATTCTTCTATCTCTCACAGTCTACTACAATATTACAATTCTTCTATCTCTCACACTCTACTACAATATTACGATTCTTCTATCTCTCACACTCTACTACAATATTACAATTCTTCTATATCTCACACTCTACTACAATATTACAATTCTTCTGTCTTTCACACTCTACTACAATATTACAATTCTTCTGTCTCTCACAGTCTACTACAATATTACAATTCTTCTGTCTCTCACAGTCTACTACAATATTACAATTCTTCTGTCTCTCACTGTCTACTACAATATAACACTTATTCTATCTCTCACACTCTACTACAATATTACAATTCTTCTATCTCTCACAGTCTACTACAATATTACAATTCTTCTGTCTCTCACTGTCTACTACAATATAACACTTCTTCTATCTCTCACAGTCTACTACAATATTACAATTCTTCTGTCTCTCACACTCTACTACAATATTACAATTCTTCTGTCTCTCACACTCTACTACAATATTACAATTCTTCTATCTCTCACAGTCTACTACAATATTACAATTCTTCTGTCTCTCACACTCTACTACAATATTACAATTCTTCTATCTCTCACACTCTACTACAATATTACAATTCTTCTGTCTCTCACTGTCTACTACAATATAACACTTATTCTATCTCTCACACTCTACTACAATATTACAATTCTTCTGTCTCTCACACTCTACTACAATATTACAATTCTTCTATCTCTCACACTCTACTACAATATTACAATTCTTCTATCTCTCACGCTCTACTGCAATATAACAATTCTTCTGTCTCTCACACTCTATTACAATATTACAATTCTTCTATCTCTCACACTCTACTACAATATTACAATTCTTCTGTCTCTCACACTCTACTACAATATTACAATTCTTCTGTCTCTCACACTCTACTACAATATTACAATTCTTCTGTCTCTCACACTCTACTACAATATTACAATTCTTCTATCTCTCACACTCTACTACAATATTACAATTCTTCTATCTCTCACGCTCTACTACAATATAACAATTCTTCTGTCTCTCACACTCTACTACAATATTACAATTCTTCTGTCTCTCACACTCTACTACAATATTACAATTCTTCTATCTCTCACACTCTACTACAATATTACAATTCTTCTATCTCTCACGCTCTACTGCAATATAACAATTCTTCTGTCTCTCACAGTCTACTACAATATTACAATTCTTCTGTCTCTCACTGTCTACTACAATATAACACTTATTCTATCTCTCACACTCTACTACAATATTACAATTCTTCTATCTCTCACACTCTACTACAATATTACAATTCTTTTATCACTCACACTCTACTTTGTGTTTTACTTATATTGCCTATTAATGCTGCCTTGTTGGTTAGAGATTAGATCATGGCGGGGATTTCTTTATTTACACTGTCCTGTTTTAGTGGGATGACAGTAGGGTAAGTATGAGGTGTGGTGCACCCTAGAACCGGTTTAAACGCCTAGTGTCCTACTTTGCCACTGACCGTTCCAAGGCGGTAGCCCTATTGTCAACCCTTTTTTGTTTGTGATGTCGTTTGCATTTATTATTACTTTTGCCTTCTTGTGTGTCTGTTTGCGTGTTTGTTTCTGTGTTGTGTGGTTGACTATCCTCCTTGAATGCTACTTTCCCTAAAAAAATATTTTTATATTTCTTGGTTGAACATTTAGGATAAAGACCAAGTCTATCACTTACTAGAATTTAGAGGTGTGTCCATTTTCTGGTCACTGATTGGTTGGTTTATTTTGATGATGCTTTATCAAAATTATGAATGTGCCAATTTAATAAAGCATTCAAAGCATGTATTTATCCAAGCATTACGTGATCCGAGCATAACCTTTCATACCCCATCCAACCCCTTCTCCAAGATTGATTGATTGAATTGGATTTTATAGTCGCACCAACAGCCAAGGTCATATGGCGACTTTCCAGCTTCCATTGGTGGAGGAAGACCCCATGTACCCCTCCGGGCATTTTCGTGCACGGGCAGGCACCTGGGTAGAACCACCGACGTTCCGCAAGCCAGCTGGATAGCTTCCTCACATAATAATAAACATCTCAGGATGTATCCAGAATCGGACTGAACAACCATAGTAGTTGCAGCTAAAGAGAAAACCAATCTAGGGTACGACCAGAAAATCCGAGGGACGAAAGCTCATGCACTCACCTCCCTTAGTTGGGGTTTCAGTAGGTACAATCATAGAGTCCCAAGAGGTAGTCCAGTCATCGCACAAGTGAAAAGTGAAGCGTAATGACTGACTGTAGAGGGGTCAATCACTAAACATGCAGTGCGCTGTAAAGCCAAAGGGTTATATCCTTTTCTGACGAACTTCCTGATTAAATTTGTAAAGCGGTCAGTGTCGGTTTACCCTCAATTTTAACAATTAAGAAACCCTAAGGGAAGGAGCGCAGCATGGTACGCCATTACATTCAAATTCCATTAGTGTTTGCCCTACTTTTTCCCCGCGCTTCTACGAAACCACGTTTATTAACACGTTCGCGCTTCTATTAAATCCGCCTCCTTGTGTCCAAACAAGCGCGTGCCAGTTAGTAAGCGATTACTTAATGATTAAATGGTTAAAATTGGTGATCGTTAGAAATTTACAGGAATAAGTTCGCCATTTTTTTGTTAATTCCTCGCCGTTTGATTGGAGGAAAAAAGTAGGGCAAACACTAATGGAATTTGAATGTAATGACGTAATCAGGTGCGTGCAGTATCGGAAAAATGACAGCTTTAGCTCCAATTATCCCACTGGCATTTCAATGGCTACATCAATTGCGTGCAGTAGCGGAAAAAGATGACAGATTTACGTTAATGAGCCCCGATTTGCTTACGTGATATTAATTAGTCACCCGATATCTTTATTATATGTTAAGGTATTCACATGTTTCCGTTCAATTAGATAGACATGTGGAAACAATGGCATACTTCTAAAAGCTCTTCTACTACATTAAAGTGAAACTATCACGTCGTAGTTGTGTTATGTGATAAACATAATCTTACATTCGTGACTGTGTATTATTGACTTAAATAAACTCGTTGGATTAAAAGATAGGATACTCGGCAAAGCCTCGTATCCACACTCGATTACCGGCAGCCGTAGGTACGGTTCGGCACCCGTAGGTACAGTTCCCGGTAAACAAAAAAAATTTCAAAAGGGTAAGTGAATCTTGTTTTCTGACATATTAGCCTTAAACTATTAGAAAAGTGAATCGTCCATTTTAATTTGGAAGGAATGTTGTGTATGCCACCTGATTCCCGTGAAATTTGAACCTATATTATGCGAGTTACTGAGGGTTAAATGTTGAAATTAAGCTAAAGAATGTGATTGTAGAAAGTTAGAGACCTGGTACTCGGTAAATAGTCACGTTTAAGAGATTTCAGACATACTGCCATAAAATATAATCTTTCCTAAATAAACAATCCAAATGTTAGCCCACAGAACATTTTATTAAAAGAGTTGTGGGTTTTTAAACTCGACCGGGTATTAAAAAATGGCAGGAGTACGGTACAGTTCCATTATTTATTGGCAGGTAGCTACATGTAGTACAGTTCCGAAAAATGGCAGGAGTATGGTACAGTTCCAATAAAATCGGACGCTTAAGTATTTTCTCCTTTGATATAGTTGTGTAATTACGAAAACACTAATGAAGAAGTACTTCGGTCCTTCCATAAACGATTTCTATAAGTATTTAAGAAAACCCACCAACCGTAGGAACACGTCAATGTAGGCTCTTTTGAACCTTCATTCCGACGATACAGTACAGAGAAAGACATGTGAATATAGGTCTATATGCCCTTTGAACACTTTTTAAATAAAGGCTTTTCCGCTTTTAACTCACATTTCAATGTCAAATATAGAGGCGGGGATAATGGCCGTCCCTTGGACTTTGTTCTTGTGTCAATTTTACCGATATCATTCAAGTAGCTTTCTTATTTCCGAAACGATAGCTATTGTGAACTAATGTTGTTCAATGTGCCTAATTGTAGTTTTCTATCACTTCTCAGGTTTCTATCACTTCTGGTAGCAGGCGCGGAGCAAGAGATTTCCCCAGGGGTTCCGAGGTATGGTGAACGAGAAAATGAGAACAAATCCAGGGGGTCTGAACCCCCGACACTCATCGTTGGACACGCACAGGGGTAAGATGTTTAAAGTAGGCCTACACAACATGCTTGACATATTTGCTGGGTGTTAGGGTTAAGGTGCTAGTAAGCTTAATTTAACGCGCACATGATCAAACATTAACACGAGCTTCGAGATCTCGTGCGACAAACAAGGTATCCATTAACATTTACTTACTAAATTACACCCATCGATAATTAACCAGTAGCAATATGGATAAAGTGCCTAAGGACACAACTAAAATGACAGCGGCTCGGATCGAACACATGACTCCACAATCAAGGGAATGCTGACATGGGGATACACAAGTGATAAAAAGCTACAGATCAGCACTAGTACTACTATGATACTAGTACTACAATGGCCAATGCCATTGGGTAAATGCCGATGCATGCAAATAAAGGTGAAACTTATGATAATCACAAAATGTTTGAAAAAAACTTAATATGACGAGAACATGGCCGTCCAGTTGTTGTATATAACACTATTTATTCCTTACTGTAATTTCATTACACAATTGTAACATAAGACATGTCATTTCCAATAGTAATCGGTGGACGTATGATTCAGATACAAATCTCCACGCAGAATTATCGTTCCTTGCACTCTCATATATCTCTGCTAACTACTAAATTACAAGATTTTGGTAAAACCGGAATATTTTTGCATGATACTTATTTATTTCTTGTGTAAATATAAATTTCAAAATATCTGCAAATTAGATGTTGTAATTTGAAATAATGCATGAAAACAATTTATTTTTAATCGGGATTATTTTACTATCAGGTCTCCTCAATCGATACGTATATGTAAACAGATCAAACCGAAGCTCGATAGCAGAACATTACTAAACATTATAACTCCTAGAAAAACAATTTGAAAATATTGAATATATCTTATATTTTATCTTTGCAGATCACGCAAAAGGATTTATTATAAACATCGTCATAAACTTTTGAATAATCACGTGACCTAACCGTTCGCCCTACTTTCTTTGAAGTTGACATAGTCAAATGAGGAACGAGTGTACTCTGGGTAGAGATTGTTCAGATACATTAAGTTACATAGAGTGGCCTTAAAACGTAATTAATGTGATGTGTTCAACTATGCAATAATTAAAATTAAGCTATCTATTCCAAAACATCTAAATACCAAACGTCAGTTATCATAAATGGTGAATTATAAAAAGGGGACGTAACTCAGGTTTTCTTAAATACTTATAGAAATTGTTTATGGAAGGACCGAAGATGTATATAATTATATATACAGTACTTCTTCATTAGTTTTTTCGAAAATACACCACTATACCAAAGGAGAAAAGACTAAAGCGTCCGATTTTATTGGAACTGTACCATACTCCTGCCATTTTTCGGAACTGTACTAGCTACCTGCCAATAAATAATGGAACTGTACCGTACTCCTGCCATTTTTCAATACCCGGTCGAGTTTAAAAACCCACAACTCTTTTAATAAAATGTTCTGTGGGCTAAAATTTGGACTGTTTATTTAGGAAAGATTATATGTTATGGCAGTATGTCTGAAATCTCTTAAACTCGACTATCTACCGAGTATCAGGTCTCTAACTTTCTACAATCACATGTTTAGCTTAATTTCAACATTTAACCTACCGTAACTCGCATAATATAGGTTCAAATTTCACGGGAATCAGGTGACATACACAATATTCCTTCTAAATTTAAATGGCCGATTCACTTTTGTAATAATTTAAGACTAACAAGTTAGAAAACAAGATTTACTTACCCTTTTGAAACTTTTTTTGTTTACCGGGAACTATACCTACGGCTGCCGAACTGTACCTACGGCTGCCGGTAATCGGTTGTGGTATCCTAACAACTTAATATCCAACTCGTTTATTAAAATCAATAATACACAGTCTCTCATGTTAGATCCTCTCTGTAACTATTTTCACTGAAATGTTGATTGGTAAGTCGGGAAAAATCTTCGTATTTCTCCATTCACGACCTAAAACATCATGAATATTCGGCCCTTACTGGCCTCGTCACTCCATTTCTTTTCAGAAAGTGATAGATACTCGGTTTGCTGAGATGACAAAATGCCATTCTATTTTTAAAAAATGCCATTCTATTAAAAACAAGAGGCCCAAGAGGGCCTGTGGATGCTCTACTAACTAAAACGGCTCTTATATCAAGGATTGTCGACATAACATTCCCATCAGTAGTTTTTTAAAACATTGCAAATACAACAGGGATAGGATGGCCTTAGATCACTCACCTGGTAATCATGGGCAATAAGTCTGCTGTGTCTAGTCTGGCATGGGCATTTTTTAATTTGTCCCACATTCTTCTATGAATGAAATTTTATAAAAATGGGTGTGGGGAGGGGAGGGGGGTTTATATTATCTAAACAAATATGGTATATGGTAAAAAATGAAGTAACTACCGATTTAACAAAGGAAAATACAATATAGCATTTTTCAACAAACCAAGGGTCATAACCTGTCGTTACTTACTAGATCTAGCTGGGTATCGAACTTATCCAAAATTTCATTGAAATACCATGCTTTGCACAACTAGACATCATACTGAGGCTTCCTGTCAACTTTTGTAGAAATCCAACAAGCCGTTTAGGAGTATTTCAAAGTGCCATAACTCCGTCATCAATCAGCAAACTGCAACAAAAGCGCGATATACACAACTAGACATCTTACCGATGCTTCCTGCCAAGTTTCGTCGAAATCCAACAAGGCGTTTAGGAGGAGTAGCGCCGACAAGAAATTAAAAAAAAATGTCAAGGGGCCGTAACTCCATCAAAAATCAAAGAACCGGGAAAAAAATGCAATGCTTCCTGCTAACACCGCGTTAACACCAACATAAAATAAAACCAAAAAAAATAATGAATTAAGAAAAAAAAAAAAAAAAAAATTTTTTTTTTTAAAAAAAATTAAAAAAAATAAATATATCAAACAAAAAATATATCTATTAAAAAATAAATAAATAAATATACTAATAATAAAAAAAAAGGCAAAACATCTGGTAAAGTTTGGTAAAGATCAGATGAAAAAAGAAAGCCCTATAGTATTATTAACAAGGCAAAATATAGCATTTTTAATTAAATCAAGGGCCATAACTCCACTGTTATTGGTCCGATCTGGCTGGTTTTCGAACTCTCGAAGCTTTCATTGATATTAACAATCTGGTAAAGTTTGGTAAAGATCGGATGAAAAATGAAGGCCTTTGGCCAGGAGAGCTAAAAAATCATCAGCTCCAAAAAGTAGGTCAAGGTCACAGATGAAATCCAGGCATCCAAAAAAGATGCACTACCGAAGACACAACTATGTCAAAATAGAATATGTTTTCTTCCAAATATTAAGCTATAAATTAGGTTTAACACATCTAGTGAATAATTCTAGTTCATGAGAAAGTGATGTAAATGTAACAATTAAAGTTATCTGCCCTTTGCTTGGATGGTGAAGGTCACATCCACATTTGCTTTGTCATGTTGCAATATATCACTCAAGATACAACTATAAGCAAAGTTTATAAGATCTTAGTGCATACAGTTTGTGAAAAAGTGACCTAAACGCAAAAGTTGAACGCAAAAAAATATTAAGTTATCTTCTCTTTGCTTGGAGGGTCAAGGTCACCTCTACATTTGCTTTGTCACATTGCCATGTACTACCTAGGATACAACTTTAAGCAACGTTTGAAAGGTCTAGTGCATATAGTTTGTGAAAAAGCGACCTAAACGCAAAACTTGAACCTAAAAATTAGTAAGTTATCTGCCCTTTACTTGGAGGGTCAAGGTCACTTCTACATTTGCTTTTACCCCCATGATACAACTATAAGCAAAGTTTGAAAGTTCTAGTGCATACAGTTTGTGAGAAAATGACCTAAACGCAAAACTTGAATGTTGACGCCGCCGCCGGAAAAGTAACACCTATGTCTCTTTTTTTCAAAAAGCTATTGGGTCAACCTTTGTCGCCATATCCTGTGACAGTGCAGATTTGGGTCAATCTACAGGTTAGATTACAGTGTATCGGGAACAACGACTTGATATTGGAAGGATACCGAACTGGCTTGTATCATTTGATGCAGCTACGCCGGGATGATTGATGATTGATCAAGAGTGAGGCTGTCCCCTGCATCCCGTCATAGCACACATCATCTGATGGCTACGCCGAAGTCGGGGTTCAGAGGTCGAAGTCTGAAGCCAAGAGACACCATCGCCACAGCGATATCGACGCCGAGGACGGAAGCCGGATTCCGAAGGCGGAAGCTGTACTGGTCATCTGAGGGTGTGTGCAGCTCAGTGGTCATACCATAACTGTAGTGGCCCCAAACTGGGCTACCAAAATATACAAGCCCAGCAGTTGTAGATGCAACCGCCTAGTGGATGTCGTCCAGACCCCACACCTCACCGCCGCAGCGACAACACAGAGCAACAGCGACACAACACGCCACAGTCAACTGAGATGACAGCACCCGGCGCCGCAAACACAACTCTACACTTCAAGAAGCACTGGTCCAGACTCTATTGTGTCCATAACATTCAGGGTATCTTGTCGGTTCAGTTCTCGGAGGAACCTAAAACCTTAGAACTACACGCACACACACGCAAAAAGCAGGGCAGTAGGCGTATCCAGCATTATACTTTGTCCTTAAGGCCTTTAAATATGAATACCTTAGTATGGAAAGCCTCGGCTGCCTTCTGTTGGCCTTTTTGCATTTTGTGCAGTACGCTTTGTAAGTCGTTTTGTGCATTTTCTAAGTTGTTATGTGCATTTTCTAAGTTGTGACTTTCGTAAGTTGTTATGTGCATTTCGTAAGTTGCTATGTGCATTTCGTAAGTTCTTCTGTTCATTTTCTAAGTTGTGCATTTTGTAAGTTGTTATGTGCTTTTCTAAGTTGTCATGTGCATTTCGTAAGTTGTTATGTTCATTTTCTAAGTTGTCTTGTGCATTTCGTAAGTTGTTATGTGCATTTTTAAGTTGTCTTGTGCATTTCCTAAGTTGCTATGTGCATTTCGTAAGTTGTGATGTGCATTGTTTAAGTTGTCCTGTGCATTGTTTAAGTTGTCATGAGCATATTCTAAGTTGTTATGTGCATTTTCTAAGTTGTCTTGTGCATTTTCTAAGTTTTCTTGTGCATTTTATAAGTTGTTATGTGCATTTATTAAGTTGTTATGTGCATTTTCTAAGTTGTCTTGTGCATTTCGTAAGTTGTTATGTGCATTTTTTAAGTTGTCTTGTGGATTTCCTAAGTTGTTATGTGCATTTCGTAAGTTGTTATGTGCATTTTTTAAGTTGTCTTGAGCATTTCCCAAGTTGCTATGCGCATTTCGTAAGTTGTGATGTGCATTGTTTAAGTTGTCCTGTGCATTGTTTAAGTTGTCATGAGCATATTCTAAGTTGTTATGTGCATTTAATAAGTTGTCTTGTGCATTTTCGAAGTTGTCTTGTGTATTTTTTAAGTTGTTATTTGCATTTATTAAGTTGTTATGTGCATTTTCTAATAAGTTGTCTTGTGCATTTCGTAAGTGGTTATGTGAATTTTTGAAGTTGTCTTGTGCATTTCCTAAGTTGTTATGTGCATTTCGTAAGTTGTAATATGCATTGTTTAAGTTGTCCTGTGCATTGTTTAAGTTGTTATGTGCATTTTCTAAGTTGTGACTTTCGTAAGTTGTTATGAGCATGTTCTAAGTTGTCCTGTGCATTTCGTAAGTTGCTATGTGCATTTCGTAAGTTGTTATGTGCATTTTCTAAGTTGTGCATTTTGTAAGTTGTTATGTGCTTTTCTAAGTTGTCCTGTGCATTTTCGTAAGTTGTTATGTGCATTTTGTAAGTTGTTATGTTCATTTTCTAAGTTGTCTTGTGCATTTCGTAAGTTGTTATGTGCATTTCGTAAGTTGTTATGTGCATTTTTTAAGTTGTCTTGTGCATTTCCTAAGTTGCTATGTGCATTTCGTAAGTTGTGATGTGCATTATTTTAAATTGTCCTGTGCATTGTTTAAGTTGTCATGAGCATATTCTAATTTGCTATGTGCATTTTCTAAGTTGTCTTGTGCATTTTCTAAGATGTATTGTGCATTTTTTAAGTTGTTATGTGCATTTATTAAGTTGTTATGTGCATTTTTTAAATTGTTATGTGCATTTCGTAAGCTGTAATATGCATTGTTTAAGTTGTCCTGTGCATTGTTTAAGATGTCATGTGCATTTTCTAAGTTGTTATGTCCCTTTTTAAAGTTGTTATGAGCATTTATTAAGTTGTTATGTGCATTTGCTAAGTTGTCTTGTGCATTTCGTAAGTTGTTAGGTGCATTTTCTAAGTTGTCATGTGCATTTACCAAGTTGTCATATGCATTTCGTAAGTTATGTGCATTTTATAAGTTGTTTTGTGCATTTATTAAGTTGTTATGTGCATTATTTTAAGTTATCTTGTGCATTTCGTAAGTTGTTATGTGCTTTTCGTAAGTTGTTATGTGCATTTTTTAAGTTGTCTTGTACATTTTCTAAGTTGTTAGGTGCATTTTCTAAGTTGTCATGTGCATTTTCCAAGTTGTCATGTGCATTTCGTAAGTTGTTATGTGCATTTCGTAAGTTGTCATGTGCAAACTACAAGTCGTCGTTAGGTGGACTTTTTATCGGAATACATTTTGAAGGAAACACCGGTCGAAATGGCGGCTTCAGGAGCGCTATGTTCTGCCTACCTTAAAAGAAAATGGGCTAGGTACATTATGCAATAAATTCTTAGAACAGAAAATTGATATCAAAATTTGTAAGGGATTGTCTGACGTGGAGTTAATAAATCCTGATCTGAAAACAATAGATCGGGTCACAGGTGGCAGTATCAGGAGGTGTGGTACAGGTGGCCATGGGTACGTAAGACAAGCGGGTGAGGTCGGAAGATAAAAGGACTGGGTTCGGAAGAGAAAGGGGCGGGAGGTTTTTAAAATAACAAATTTGTAAAACGAAAATGATGAAGAATTATCATAGTTTGAGAGTCGTTTTGGGTAAAATAGTCTGTCTATATCCTATCAAAATCTTTAATTGAACATTAAATGATCTTAACATGAAGAATTTTGACCTATTATCGACCATTAACTTGTCTTCCGTACACGTTCTGTCTCCGCGATAGATACTTTTATGGATTACGTCCCTAATTTATCAGTACCCTGAGAGAAAAGGGGCGAAGAAAGGAGATAAGGAGGGAGAAGGTAGATATGGGGATGGGGGAGGGAGAAGACCATCCCAAATAACCCCACCCATCAGTGTTGAGAATAAACAAATCATAATGATAATCAATTGAAAAATATATTTAAATAAAAAAAAAATTAACTTGCTGTTTGTTGAAAACAAAGTTAACATATTTTAAGTTTTCCTGAAAAAAAGTCCCAGAGTACTTAATATATGTTTGTTTTCAACAAATAACACGTGAAGTCCATACTCTGTTGAAGGTATAACTTTAGGATTTCCTATTGGTTAAAAGATGGAGGGGCTATAAATCTTAGGACTACACAAAAACGCAAACAAATAACACGCCAGTTTTTTATTTATTTCTTTTCTTTTTTGTTCTTTTTTTCAGTCCAATATTTATTAACTCCAAGTCAGACAATCCCTTACACATTTTGAAATCAATTTTATGTTCTAAGAACTCATTGTAAATAATGTACCTAGCCTACTTTTTTTTAACGTAGGCAGAGCATAGCGTCCGCTTCTGGAGCCGCCATTTCAACCGGTGTTTCCTTCAAAATGAATTCCGATAAAAAGTCTACTTAACGACGACTTGTAGTTTGCACAAGACAAATTACGAAATGCACATAACAACTTACGAAATGCACATGACAACTTGGAAAATGCACATGACAACTTAGAAAATGCACAAGACAATTTAAAATATGCATAAAACAAACTACGAAATGCACATAATAACTTAGAAAATGCACATAACAACTTACGAAATGCACATAACAACTCAGAAAAGGTACAAGACAACTTGTCACCTTTTGATCACCTTTATCAGTATTTATTAACAATCACACTAGCGTTCGTTTAGTGCAGTGTGGCGGCTGTAAAAATCTCCCCGAGCTACGAATCAGTAGTATCATTTTTACTGGTCTTTTGGGACCAACGAGCCCAATATAGGTGGCTTTGAAGTATTATACCGCTTAAGCCGGTGCTAGGGGGCGTGAGAGGTGTTGCTTCTTTTATTACTTCTCATGAACAGACTCAATAAAACCGAATCTGTTGCTTTATTCTCTTAATTGTGTTTGTTGCTCCCAAAGGATCACCTTTATCAGTATTTATTCGAATATGCACATAACAACTAAAGAAATGCACATAACAACTTAGAAAATGTACAAGACAACTTAGAATATGTACATAACAACCTACGAAATGCACATAACAACTTAGAAAATACACAAGACAACTTAGAATATGCACATAACAACCTACAAAATGCACATAACAACTTACGAAATGCACATAACAATTTAGAAAATGCACAATGCACAAGACAACTTAAAAAATGCACATAACAACTTACGAAATGCACATAACAACTTAAAAAATGCACATGACAACTTAGAATATGCACATAACAACCTACGAAATGTATATAACAACTAAGAAAATGCACAAGACAACTTAGAATATGCACATAACTACTTACGAAATGCACATGACAACTTAGAAAATGCACATAACAGCCTGGAAAATGCACATGACAACTTACAAAATGCACATAACAACTTAGAAAATGCACATGACAACCTAGAAAATGCACATAACAACTTACTAAATGCACATAACAACTTACTAAATGCACATAACAACTTAGAAAATGCAAAGGACAACTTAGAAAGCGTACTGCACAAAATGCAAAAGGTCAACAGCTTTCCATACCTTAGCTCTGTAAAAACGAACTACGGTACTCCGCATCTTCCCCATGACCCTTAAGTATAAATACGGTACCATGCCTGAAGAGCCGTCATTTGTGGTTCGGTGGATATCTACGTTGCGGTCTGTCCCCTATACACATGTACAACTCCACATCAAATACAATGCATCAACAATACGTTTAGCCGAGCATCGCGGAAAGCTAGTAACGCGAAAACGTTGGCACTCTCTGTAGTGGAGTCATCACAATTACAAAGAAATTTAAAATTCAAGTATTTTACAGCCCACACTCTATAATGCTTAGCCGTAGGTGCTCTGATGTTGTTTTTTTGTGGGGGTTTTTGGTGGGGGGGTGGGGGTGGGGGGTTGGGGGAGCGGAGGGATTACATTATGGCGGGAGGTGTACTGTACTGGTTCTACCCAGGAAAAGGGTGTGGTCTGCCTCCACCACAAGAAATCGACCGTCATAACCTTAGGGACCAGGCAATATGTACTGGGGGGTTGGGACCGGTGCAAAATGTCATGGGACAAGTACTTTGTTTGTCGCGGCAAACTATGGGACGATACTTTTGTTTCCGCTAGCTTGCCATGGGACGTACACTTTTTTAAAGTCAAATTCTTTCCCCCACAAAACAACTAAACAATTACAAATATTGAAGCAGTGATCTTAGACCATAAAAGGCCCCCTTACCAAACATATAGGCTTCTGGCGACTGTTTGCTGCAACTCTGCGGCAAACATTGCTGCAAAGCTGCGGCAGACAAGTTTGCGACGAAGTTGCGGTACACTTTTACCATGCAAGTGAAGTATGCGGCAAAGTTGCAGCAAACAGATGTTTGCTCCTACTTTGACGCAGACCTCATTTACGTAGTTAAAAACTGTGCAGCAAACTTTATTTGCATAATGTTTTTCATAATAATAATTTTTGGTGATGTTTTTCAAAATAAATAGTGGACTGAAATTATGAAATAGAATAATGGTGCGCCGTTTGTTACAAAATAAATAATATTTAGCTCAAAAACATTTTGTTTTTTCACTATTTAACATGGACTCCACCATATTTAAATAAATTGACACGATTTAAATAAAATGACACGATTTAAATAAATCGACACTATCTAAATAAATGCTCTCGATTTAAAGTATATCCTTACGATTTAAATCATATCCTCACGATTTAAATATATACATATGGCTTAACTAAATGGTTTTGATTTAAATAATTGTTTGTGAATTCTAAATAAATGGACCTTCGTTTTACTAAATGTGCAACAACTTAATTAAATTCACAATATTTAAATAAATCGACACAATTTAAATAAACTAAAACTATTTAAATAAATCCTCTCAAAATTATTTTTTTTCATTTCTGTATGACTATCATTTTCATGGAAATGTTGAGCTCTGTCATTTCTGCATTACTCCCATTTTTATGGAGATGTCGAGCGCTATCATTCCTGCATTACTCCCATTTTAATGGAGATGTCGACCGCTGTCATTCCTGCATTACTCCCATTTTAATGGAGATGTCGACCGCTGTCATTCCTGCATTACTCACATTTTCATGGAGATGTCGAGCACTGTCATTTCTGAATTACTCTCATTTTCATGGAGATGTTGAGCGCTGTCATTCTGCATTACTCTCATTTCCATGGAGATGTCGAGTGCTGTCATTCCTACATTACTCCCATTTGCATGAAGATGTCGAGTGCTGTCATTCCTACGTTACTCCCATTTTAATGGAGATGTCGAGCACTGTGATTTCTGCATTACTATCAATTTCATGGAGATGTCGAGCGCTTTCATTCCGCATTACTCCCATTTTAATGGATATGTCGAGTGCTGTCATTCCTACATTACTCCCATTTGCAAGGGGATGTCGACTGCTGTCATTTCTATATTACTCCCATTTGCATGGATATGTCGAGTGCTGTCATTCCTACATTACTGCCATTTGTATGGAGATGTCGAGCACTGTCATTCTGCATTACTCTCATTTGCATGGAGATATCGAGCGCTGTTGAGTACTGTCATTACTCTAATTTTCATGGAGTTGTCGAGTGTTGCCATTTCTGCATTACTCACATTTTCATGGAGATGTCGAGTGCAGTCATTTCTGCATTACTCCCATTTTTATGAAGATGTCGAACGCTGTCATTTTTGCATTTACTTATTTTCATGGAGATGTCAAGCATTGTCATTTCTGCATTACTCTCATTTGCATGGAGATGTCGAGCACTGTCATTTCTGCATTACACCAATTTTCATGGAGATATCGAGTACTGTTGAGCACTGTCATTTCTGCATTACTCTCATTTTCATGGAGAAGTCGAACGCTGTCATTTCTGCATTTAATTTACTCTAATTTTCATGGAGTTTTCGAGCGTTGTCATTTCTGCATTACTCACATTTTCATGGAGATGTCGAGCGCTGTCATTTCTGTATTACTCTCATTTTCATGGAGATGTTGAGTACTGTCATTTCTGCATTACTCCCATTTTCATGGAGATGTCAAACGCTGTCATTTCTGCATTAATCTAATTTTCATGGAGTTGTCGAGCGTTGTCATTTCTGCATTACTCACATTTTTATGGAGATGTCGAGCGCTGTCATTTCTGCATTACTCTCATTTTCATGGAGATGTTGAGCACTGTCATTTCTGCATTACTCCCATTTTCATGGAAATGACGTGTGCTGTCATTTCTGCATTACTCCTATTTTCATGGATATGTCACTAACTGTAGCTGTCCAATAGGCACCAATGGTGCCTGGATATCTTAGAATCAGGACCAGACCCTAGTCAAACCAAGAAACGTATATATTCACACATCTACCTATTGAGGTCATATTGCCATATTATTTTGCACTTGGGATACAATTTTGATTGTTCTGGTTTTAAATGTTTGAGTTATCATGGTGTTCGGTATTTAAAAATGTTCTTGCAATGAACACAATTAAATAAATGTTTAAAAATAAGGTTTCACGAAAAAATGACACCTGGCTAAATTACTAAGTGGTACGTCCTTTGACATAAAATGCAATTTTTTCTCTTTAGTAGTAAGTAACTGGAAATAATAAAATTCTGTATAGAGTCTAAGTTTTGCGATGATGATTTGGTTAACAGAGTTTTCAGATACAGCAGATCAGAATGGAAAAGTTTGTCGTGATATTCTGTGAATAAAGAAACGGCAAATCTGAATTTAAAAGGTTGTGGTGATGTTACGGCGTACAATAAAAAAAAAATCGGATTGGTAAAATGTGTCGCGAAGAAAAAACATGCAAGTAAGTTTGTGGTGATTTTATGGTGAACGTTCCAAATAAATAAATGTTTCTGGCGAATGTATAGTTTTTTGGCGACTTTGCGGCAAATTTGCCCTTAGATTACCATAATGTTTGCGGCAACATCACCGCTAGTGGCGAACATTGGCGAACAATTAAGAATTGTTATGGTGAACAAAATTGTTCACTGCAAGGTTGGTAAGGAGGCAATATTTATCTGGGCATTGGGAATGGTGCAAAATGGCATGGGACAGGTACTTTATTTGTCGCGACAAGCCATGGGACGATACCTTTTTTTCCGTTTGCTTGCCATGGGACGTACATTTGTTTTATATAACATTTGTATTTGCACCGGTTCCATCCCCCCGATAAATATTGCCTGGTCCCTTAAATGTGTTGAAAATGACGTAATATACACCATACAAATCATTGTTTCAGACTAGCCTAGTCGTATGTTCTCTGTTGTTGCTGTTGTTGTTTGCTGTTGTGTTTTTCTTTGTGGGTAGGTGGGGGGTGGGGGGGGGGTGGGAGAGGGGTGGGCGGGGGGGGGTCTGGGGTTGAGGGATTATAATACGTATAATCACATAAATGTTTTGCCTCGTTATTTACAAATCGTTACATTTAATTTAAAGTAGATAACTAAGATATATCAAAATCCAAACAGCTTTCAAACTTGATAAACACGTACATCTATATGACAGCAGCTAGTGGGCTCCTGTCAAAAGCAGGTCAATATGAATGACCTTGACATGTTTTCCGCTCTTTCTAAAAAATATTTTTAATCCATTGCTCACATACAAAAAGCCATACAGTTTGTTAATTTCATACACACTCATCTACAACCCAGCATCAGGTTCGTACAACAAGTAGATCAATTTAAATAACCCTGACCAACGTTTCGTACTCTTTTTCTTACACAATAACAGCCCTCGACATACATCAAACCAGTCAAGAGCTCTGGTTAATCAGTTTAAGAGTAGAGATCCACTAACATATAAGTAAAATGCGAAATACTTTCCCGCGGATGAGTGAGTATTAAGGTTTTATATTATCCTGCAGAATGCCTATTTCCATATAAGGTTGTGCCACCTTGACATTTGGCCTACAGACCCAAAATAATCAATAGTTTTTCCTCTCACCAAGGGCGATGTACCATAAAGTGTCATGCGTGTGTTACGGTTTCAAAGTTAACGTCGGGAAAACATATTTATATATAATGTCATGGCGACCATGACATTTTATCTACTGAAACCCAAAACTATAGCGTTAGCGCAATGTCCTATGAAGTTTCATGAGTGTGGGTGTTTTGGTTTCAAAGTTATCGTCCAGAATGTGTATTTCCCTATAAGGTCATAGTGACCTTGACCTTTTACCTGCATACCCTAAAATCAATAGGGTTCAGCAATGTACCTATACAGTTTCATAAGTGTGGGTTACCATTATAAAAGGTCAAAAACAATAGGGTTCCTCCTCTCAAATAGGGCAACGTACCTATGAAATTTCATGAGGGTAGGTGTTATGGTTTCGAAGTTATCATCCGGAATGTGTAATTATTTACGGATGGACAGATGGACGGACGGACAACCCCATACCATAATGCGTCCCGTTTTTCAAACGGGCATATAAAAATTGGCATAATTGTGCCAAAATTAGAGCTGTCGCCTTTTACGGGCGACTTATATACACCCGCTACCACTCGTTGAGTAAAGATAATCAGAGATGACAAGGATTTCCATGATCAGGTAATGGTGACCTTGATCTTTGATCTACTGATCTAAAAATCAGGATCATTCTCTTACGACAGACAGTCGGCTCATGAAGTTTCATGAGATTTGCTTAGGTTGTGATGAGTTACAGATCACAGAACAAAATAATGATAGAGTGATAATGACCTTGAGCTTTGACCTACTGACCTCAAAATCAATACTGGTCAATCCCTCACAACAGGCAGTCAACTCATGAAGGTTGAGAAACTTCAGGGGTAGAGGCGTTACAGAGCAGGCAACGATTCTTATGGTCATGTCACGGTGACCTTGACAAAACATCTTATGTAATAGAGGTCATTCTCTCCTCACAGTCAGTTTAACCATGGAGTTCCATGAGATTTGCGTCAGGGGGAAGAGTAGTTACAGAGTGGACAAGGATTTTAATTGTCGGATCACGGTGACCTTGGCCTTTGAGCTACTGATACCAAAATCAACACGTATCATTCTCTTATCACAGGCTGTCCACACTTGAAGTTTCGTTAGATTTGCTTCAGCAGGAGAGGAGTTAAGAGAGCGGACAAGGCTTTTATGTTCGGGTCACTGTGATCTTGACCTTTGACCTACTAACCTCCAAATCAATAGGGATCATCCTCTCATTACAGACAGTCCACTCATAAAGTTACATGATATTTGCTTCAGGGGTAGAAGAGTTACTGAGCGGACAAAGTTCTATAAAAAAAAAATGGTGCGCCCTGTAACTCCTCTCCCTTGTCCGCTCAATAACGTCTCTCCTCTTGAATCAAATCTCCCAAAACTTCATGGGTGGACTGTTTGTGATGAGGGAATGACCCTTAATGATTCTGAGGTCAATAGGTTAAAGGTAAAGGTCACCATTACCTGATCATGCAAATCATTTTCTGCTTTAGTTTTACTCAAACAGTAAGTGGGTAGCGGGGGTATGTTAGTCGCCCCTAAATAGAGGCAACAGCTTTAATTTTGAAATATGTTTCAGGATTTCCTAACATTATTGGATGCGTGGACAGGACCTTCATTCCAATACAGAAGCCATCCCAAGACACGCACGAGTACATGAACAGAAAGGGATTCGCATCGCTTAATGTTCAGGTATCCATTTAAAAATATGCTTTAAATAATGACATCATAATTACAATACTGAATATGTTTTATTTATGCCATCGTACATTTATTCATGTAACAATAAATAACATAGACATAACGGAAAACAATAAACAACCCTACGGTTTTAACAATAGCAGAACCCTAAATGTATTGAAAAACATGACCAGTAGGCTATGCTGGATATTAAACATTTTACTGGCTAACATGACCCTTATAACAATAGATAAGTAAGGTATGTATCTGGATGGGTTGGGCTGGACTGAACAACATCAACAACATTATGCTGGGCTGAACAACATCAACAACATTATGTATAAAACTGTGAACTCTGGAGTGAGCCCAAATAAGAAGCCGTTTGATTTTTTCAGGTAAAAAAACCCCTGAAATTCGCTTGTACATTAAACAATTAAAGGGCTGATATTCTATTCCATTGAGTGTTGTGATATCACTAGTTGTGTTAGGTATTACTAGTTATCATATATATACGCATTTTTGGCCCGCAATATGCACAAAATTATCCTACAATAACCCCTCGAGAATTGAGCCGTATCATAAATGCGGTCCGATACGCCAAATTTAGGTCATGTGACCGGGCCGCAAATGCATATCCATATTGGCCCGGTCACCTGACCGTTATTGGCCCGGTCACCTGACAGGGCTAATAACACTCACCTGACCGTTACGATTATTGGCGATTGTTTTTTTGTTTTACCCTTTTTTTTTTAAACCATATATTTGACGTTAAAGGGACACACGGCAATCTTGATTTTTTAAAAACTCACGGCGTCCCGTTAGTTTTTCTCTTCACTTGCCTTTGTTCAATCATTAATAGTAATTGTTAGATAATTCAAAGCAAATTATTTTACATATTACTAACTTTTTATAATAGTGCATCAACAATATATTTAAAAATTTGGTGAAATAGTGAAGACAATTGAAATCTCAGTTTTTTATTTAATCATATGCAAGCAGTTTTAAAGTCAAAATGACGCAGGATAACTGAATTGAGGAGCAAATTTTAATGTTTGAATAAAACTCAAGATTGCCATGTGTCCCTTTAAACCCGTCAATGACATGACGTAACCGAAGTGACGTCAACTAACTTAACTGACGTCATTTAAATAAGTGTTAAAATGGAAGCCGGCGAGAGGACGTTAGCGTCAGTGGCTAACAGCTTATTTTACTTATTGTACTTAGACGGACAAATTATTGAGGGAAGGCATCATGAAGTAAATGAAACTGACAATGGATTTTTGTCAAGAACACGAGGAATGTAACTAGATCTACAGAAAAACAGATTAAATCTGGCTTTACATTTTTTCACGGAGTGGATTCGCTCGACCGGTGAGACCAGAGTAACTGAAGAAATTGGCTTCAAGGAGTTGGACGGTCTATATTGGAAGTTTTATTTTGAGTAGAATCTATAGTCCGACAAAACTGAATGCTAGCCAGACTCGATGAAATCAGTCCAGGCCATCATCAGCTGGTACTTAGCCTAATCGAGAAGAGGTACGTTTAGATAAGGAGTTTCAGACTTCAAGGGACGTAGCCTACTGACTGCCAAAAGAAATGCTTTGAAACAACATGAAAGGGAAATAAAGAAATCGAAATAGCAATGGAATGGACGAATTGAAAAAGAAAAAGAGAGAGAATAAACTACAAACAATAAATTTAAGTTAAAAATATGTCAACAGCACACATTATATGGTTTGCATTGCAAACAAAACTCTTCGTGTCACAATTCGTACCTTGCTTTTTATGAGAACTTTTAATTTTAATATTTATAAATACAGTTACAACAATATTAAACTATGTTTAAAATAAATTCACATGCTTCTTGTTTCAATTATAATACAAGTTAAATATTTATATCGACCAGTAGCTTCAGCGGCTTCTAATCAAATATAACCCGACCAACAATCTCGTCTGAGGGAAACTTCAGCATTCCGACTCAACATACCAGCCGGTAAGTGAATCGCAAGTATTAAGCGGCTGCTTAACCTTTAAAATACCACCCATGTATACAGGTGTTATTATACATTGATAGAGCATCATCCAAAAAACTGACCAATCAGTGACCAGAAATAAGATATACCTAATATCTTCTGGTAGGTGATAAACTCGGTTTAATCCTTGATGTTCAACCAAGTTTGCTATTAAAATTAAGGTATCTACAGAGTGATTATTTTAAAACCCTGCTTATGTCATGCACATTCATGCAAATGTATTCAATATGTGTATCTTTCAAAATCAAAATCTTGAAAATCATCGTCTTTTTACTTGGCCAAAATTATTTTTTTACTATAGAACCTAAGGATAAAAACCGAGTAATACAAATGTTATCATCTACTGAAAATAAGATACAATCTCAACATCTCTGCAATGAAAAAATGTGAATATTTTATCAGAATATCAAATGGCATATTATGTAATACATTATAGTACAGAACAGTGTAAATTAGAATAGATGTATTTTATTTCACACTTCTATAATTCTAACCAATCTCTTTATGTCTTTTTAACCACGTGACAATCCTATATTTCCAATATTGTACTCAATCTGGTATCTAGAATCTCGAAATCTATATTCAATAGATGAGGAGTACAAAAAAAATCATATTCCGTATTTTGTACGCCGTAATTTGTATTATCGGAAGATAACTGTAACAGTTAAACTTAATGTCATCACGATCTATCTCCCTTACCGGGTGTTCGTCTGCAAGTTGAACAATGATGACGGAAGATGAAATTGAAGATTTTATCTCCAAACAAATCACGAACAAAACACAAAAAGAAAATCAAGTTGAAATTAAAAATTAATAAAGTTAGAAACTACAAATACAACAACACTTGGTTGGAATTATAGAGATGAGAAATAAAGAGGTAGTTTTACAGTGTTGAGTACAATACTGATTTCAACTGGACTTGTACCAAACAGACATAATCCAACCATGGATTATATCTGCTGGGTACTCATCAAATATAATTCAGTATTGTACTCAAACACTAAAATAATCCATAATATGTATGCCTTAACGGGTGTTAGTCTGAAGCACACAAACAGTATCTACATACATGTATTCAACATTAATCTTAATCTTCAGTCATATCATATTGTCCGGGTGAACAGCCATGCTTTTGCTGAGTCATACATATATACTCTATAACACACCATAATCATATTGTCCGGGTGCACAGCCATGCCCTTGCTGAGTCATACATATATACTCTATAACACACCATAATCATATTGTCCGGGTGAACAGCCATGCTTCTGCTGAGTCATACATATATACTCTATAACACACCATAATCATATTGTCCGGGTGAACAGCCATGCTTCTGCTGAGTCATACATATATACTCTATAACACACCATAATCATATTGTCCGGGTGCACAGCCATGCCCTTGCTGAGTCATACATATATACTCTATAACACACCGTAATCATATTGTCCGGGTGAACAGCCGTGCTTCTGCTGAGTCATACATATATACTCTATAACACACCGTAATCATATTGTCCGGGTGAACAGCCGTGCTTCTGCTGAGTCATACATATATACTCTATAACACACCGTAATCATATTGTCCGGGTGCACAGCCATGCCCTTGCTGAGTCATACATATATACTCTATAACACACCGTAATCATATTGTCCGGGTGAACAGCCGTGCTTCTGCTGAGTCATACATATATACTCTATAACACACCGTAATCATATTGTCCGGGTGAACAGCCGTGCTTCTGCTGAGTCATACATATATACTCTATAACACACCGTAATCATATTGTCCGGGTGAACAGCCGTGCTTCTGCTGAGTCATACATATATACTCTATAACACACCATAATCATATTGTCCGGGTGAACAGCCGTGCTTCTGCTGAGTCATACATATATACTCTATAACACACCATAATCATATTGTCCGGGTGAACAGCCGTGCTTCTGCTGAGTCATACATATATACTCTATAACACACCATAATCATATTGTCCGGGTGAACAGCCGTGCTTCTGCTGAGTCATACATATATACTCTATAACACACCGTAATCATATTGTCCGGGTGAACAGCCGTGCTTCTGCTGAGTCATACATATATACTCTATAACACACCATAATCATATTGTCCGGGTGAACAGCCGTGCTTTTGCTGAGTCATACATATATACTCTATAACACACCATAATCATATTGTCCTGGTGAACAGCCATGCTTCTGCTGAGTCATACATATATACTCTATAACACACCATAATCATATTGTCCGGGTGAACAGCCGTGCTTCTGCTGAGTCATACATATATACTCTATAACACACCGTAATCATATTGTCCGGGTGAACAGCCGTGCTTCTGCTGAGTCATACATATATACTCTATAACACACCGTAATCATATTGTCCGGGTGAACAGCCGTGCTTCTGCTGAGTCATACATATATACTCTATAACACACCATAATCATATTGTCCGGGTGCACAGCCATGCCCTTGCTGAGTCATACATATAAACTCTATAACACACCATAATCATATTGTCCTGGTGAACAGCCATGCTTCTGCTGAGTCATACATATAAAATTATACTCTATAACACACCATAATTATATTGTCCGGGTGAACAGCCGTGCTTCTGCTGAGTCATACATATATACTCTATAACACACCGTAATCATATTGTCCGGGTGAACAGCCATGCTTCTGCTGAGTCATACATATATACTCTATAACACACCATAATCATATTGTCCGGGTGCACAGCCATGCCCTTGCTGAGTCATACATATAAACTCTATAACACACCATAATCATATTGTCCTGGTGAACAGCCATGCTTCTGCTGAGTCATACATATAAAATTATACTCTATAACACACCATAATCATATTGTCCGGGTGAACAGCCGTGCTTCTGCTGAGTCATACATATATACTCTATAACACACCGTAATCATATTGTCCGGGTGAACAGCCATGCTTCTGCTGAGTCATACATATATACAATCTCCACGCAGAGTTATCGTTCCTTGCACTCACATATATCTCTGCTAACTACAAGATTTTGGTAAAACCTGTTAAATTGGAATATGTTTGACTGAAAATTATTTATTTCTTGTGTAAATATAATTTTCAGAATATCTGCTAATTAGATGTTGCAAGATTTGAAATAATGCATGAAAACAATTTAGTTTTAATCGGGACTATTTTACTACAAACATAATACGTACTTAGGTCTCCTCATGTAAACATTTCAAACCGAAGCTCGATAGCAGAATCTTACTAAAACAAATTAACTCATAGAAATAAAAATTGAAATTATTTAATATAGGTCTATATTTTATCTTTGCAGATCACGCAAAAGGATTTATTATAAACATCGTCATAACTTTTTTGAATAATCACGTGACCTAACCGTTCGCCCTACTTCCTTTGACGTTGACAGAGTCATATGAGGAACGAGTGTACTCTGGGTAGAGATTGACATATATACTCTATAACACACCATAATCATATTGTCCGGATGAACAGCCATGCTTCTGCTGAGTCATACATATATACTCTATAACACACCATAATAATGACTAAAGTGTCAACAGTTTCCATTTGCAAGCAACTTCCAATTTATTGCCATTTTGTGCCATTTACATACTTTTTAAACATTGATTCTAATACTAAGGTAAGTATTTCGGCCATTGTTTTCTCGTTTAGGGTTAAATATTTTGCTAGAAACTGGAACCATGGCCATGGAATGGTACAACAAAATCACATTGAAGGTTTCATGTTCACTTACTTAAATGTGTTACTTAAATCAATACAAACAATACTGTCTGTGGATCTTCCATCCGCGTGCATATCTGTTCTACTTAAACTTTCAGTTTGAATTGGTTGAAGGGGTAGGACACCCTCATTCATATTCATTTTTTCATTTTTTGTTCATGCTCATTAAAGGTCTTTATCATGACCCCTGCATTGTTTCAGGTGCCATCTCGCTCACATCACTAAGAGCAGTCAGAAAAACAATAAACGCAGCTCTCCAGGAGTGTCTACAATAGAATTTGCAGCAACTCTGCAGTTCAGGGTGAGAAGGTCCTAGGCCCATTCTCCATATTTTATCCCGATGTACATGGAGGATGAGCCTGGCATGTTCATGCCTGTTAGGCGCCATATAACCTTTCATGTGTTGGTGCGCCTTAAAACCCAATTCAATTCAATTGAATTGGTTAATGATACCTATACGTCGTTAACAACGAATCTGTTGTTTAGCCTCTATGTTGTATGTCTCATCATGTGTGTCCATTATAAACATGTATGAATACAGGTCCCTTAAAAATAAACTTCAGTTTATATCCACAACCACTAAAAGCGCGTCTCCATTTCAGACGGAGAGTTATCTGCCGAACGATTTGTTCGTTTGCATTTTAAATGCGTGTAAATCTGAAGAATTATAGCCTTTATTTCCACTGTAAATTCGCAAAACTCTTTCCTAAACCTCGAACCTGATATGCAATACAAGAAGAAATTGCAAACGTAATTAGTTGCAAACAGGTTATTGAATATGGCCGAACATAGCTGCAGCCTAGCAAACACCTCATTGCTCGCCGATTCATAGCTGCTCAGCATGATCCTAAACACGAGCATCGGCGATGCTGTCAGAATATAAAACAAGCTTACAATAATCGTTATCTTAGTTGCCGAGTTTATTTTTCTATCGCCGTCGTTGTCAGCATGCGTAAGCCGCCGTACTTTTCGCTTCCTAGCGTGCAAAACTATAATAATAACGACGTTGGAAAGTGATATTATTACACCTGGAATCACGTAGCCGACAAGAAACATCAAAAACAACCACGTTGATGTGTAGAACGATTGGTATGTTTCAGAATTAAAAGAACATTTGTTCTGATATACGACATCGGTCTCATTGTCGACAAACCTTTCATATTTGATGTTTTTGAGACTAAATCCAAAAGGAAGGTGACTGCTAAATAAGCTGACAAATGCCAAAACAATCAATATCATAATCGTTGCTGTTCGTGTCGTAAATATTGTTTTCACTAAGGTCGGAAATGTTACGCAAATCATTCTCTCCGTGGTAAGAATAGCAAGTATCCACAATGAAAGATTTCCAAATATAAATAAAATCCAATCGTATAAAATGCAGGTTATTTCCGAAATATCTCTGATGTCTATCTCAAGCATTGTATTCGGAATATAACGTGCACAGGCAACACAAATAAATGCTATATCTGAACCTGCTAGAAACAGAAGAAAGCGTGACGTTGAACATCGTCTCATCTGACGCCTCAACAAAACGTTTATATTTAAGACATTAGTTACTACTCCAACGATAACCAGAATAAAAGGACAGATTGTTCGTATCCAGCGTGCAACATGACATTCGGTGAAACCAGGATAACCACAATCGGTCTGGACAAGTCTAATACTAATTGGTGAACTACCCATGTCGTAAAAGATATGCGTACTTGTTTTCCGATGTTACTGAGGAGGACATTGTGTTCACGACTAAAAACACTCCTTTCCATTGCTTGTCATTTTGGGAATGCACAAACAGTATATACTTTCCTGAGAACTAGTGTATTGTTCTTCCCAAAGATGATCTGGAATCAGACTCTAAAAGAAAAAGATAAGCAGTTTAACTGATAACCCGGCAAATGAATTAAAATGTATCGAAGAATATGGGCAGATTGACATGGGCAGTACTGTTGCCACTTAGTGATGCATACCCAAGTATTAGACGTATGCCAATTTGTATTTAGAAAAGTTGCACATTTGGCATATTTCCCTAGGTGAAATCTTTAGTTGTAGGCAACATATAACCGTCATCGTCAAAAGCAAATGTTAGCATGCTTCATGATTTCATCTTGTTTGTGTTTATATGCAGAGAATCCATTTCCATTACCGTCATGAGCAAGCTGTATGCCAGCTGTATATATGTTCTCATTGATTTTTCTGGAAGGAAAATACTGTCATCACTGTAATGATTTTTCTGGACGGAATATAAATATAACAATAAAATTAAAGATACTAACCCGTCAACTAAGGGCAAAATTGTACTACACAAACGTTTATCAAAACTCTATCCAGGTGTTGGTAACTCTTAATTCGACGCTCCAGTTTTGAGGTTTGACCTGGCTAAAGCCATTTATATTGTGTCTATATAATTTGGATTCTCAAAATATATAACTCGTTATCCGTAGGTTTAGAAACAGTGTGCATATCTTGTATAAGTCGGTTGTTGTTGGCGGGATAGCTATTTTAAATATCACGAGAAATGGACGTAATCATCATGATCATGTTTCAATTTTATCGTCGTTGTAATATGTGGCCTTTCGTTGTTTTTATACTAGTATTGTTTGATCAGTTCGTAAATACCACTAGTACGGACACTTGCCTTACTTGGTAACGTTTTAATGTTTAGTATGATTGCGAGCTGAATGAGCGCTTTTATATTAAAGATTTTATCGGTTTGCTCTATCATTAATAAATCTCGGAGAAAGTTATTTTCTCGTTGTTTTCTCGTTGTTGGAAACATACAGGCTGGCATGTTCGTCAGTTGTTTATGTGTCTACCGTTGTATGCTAAACTGGTCCTTATTGGAGTTATTGCTTTCAGCTGCAATGAAGAGATATCAAATCAGCTACATTTGTTCTTCGAGATGTGTATTACAGGGATTGTAAAAGATGTCAAACTACCTTTTGTTTGCATAATATGGACATTATTCATGTATTTATTAGGTTTTAAGAGATAAAGATATTGTTGTTATAGAACTATAAAAAGGTAAACCGTTCAAAGGAAAATTAGTATCACTAATATATCTAATTCTACTTACTAAGTAATTCTAACGGATGGCGGGAGATGTACAGTACTGGTTCTACACAGGACAAGTGAGTGGTCTGCCTCTACCACAAAACAAATCGACCGTCATATATAACCTTACATGTGTTGAAAATGACGTAAAACACCATACACGCAAACAAACAAACAAACTTACTAAGTATGGTGAATGCGACAGGTTAAAGGAACTGGGCAACTGGAACTTCACATGGTTTGATGCATTTATTTTCCTTGGTAACCATTTTTTAAATGATCGCCAAACTCGAGTCATAATTCTAAAGTGGAATGGAAAATTGAGTCAATTTGACGTGAAAACTAAAAATGAAATTGCTGAAAAGCTCTTTATGTGGATGGCATTGGTACATGATCATGACCGTCTTACTGTAATGTATGTTTAGTTAAATAATATTCTAATGCAGTTATGTTACAATATATGTATTAAACATCACACTATTACTAAAAACATATGCAAATGTATTGAACTACACGTTATTACAACATTAGTTACAGTTAACTCCATTGCGGCTGAAACAATGTTGTGGTTAATTTATCGGTTTAAAATTGTAACGATACAATTATATTTGAATTTGAAAAGAAAAGAAAGAATAAATATATATTTATGTTAAACACTGCCGTGACATCCGTCACCCACATAAACGCCATCAACAAAATACCCCGCATCCTTGATCAGGCTAGTAGAAATAACAACGACAGTAGACAAAACACGTCGATATATTTAAGATATAGAACATCGTTTACTGTGAATTATCGTTTAATATATCACGGTTTGGAGTTCAATTGTAAACAATAAGTTCACGAGCCCGAAGTGCGAGTGAAATTATTGTTTACAATTGAACGACAAACTGTGATATATTATAGATAATTCACAGTAAACGATGTTCTATTTCTATTCTAATACCCCTAAAATGTGAAAATAACGCACACATCTGAAATCTTTCGCATTGCTTTGCTTGCTCTCCTAACGTTGCATACGTTACAATGCGGAATGCGCAATGCGCAATGCTTATTCTCCTAACGTTGCAAATATTACAGTGATATATCGTTCAATATTTAAGATATTTTAAACTAGGCTATATAGAGCGGGTGTATTAGAGTATTTATTGATACGAATCAAGGATTTTGGAAACGTTTAGTGTGTTTAATATACTTTTTGAACTTGATTGAATAGAAAATGATGGTGCTCGTCTGTTAGTTGCTCGTTGCATTATAAAAGTGTTCGTGGAATTAAAGAATGGAACCCTCACGAATTTAAAATGTACTGCAGTCTTTCATTTCTGAAAAGCATACATTTAAAATCAATAGTGCTCAGCGTCCTCAACTCCATCACCGCAGACGCAATTGGGATAATCCCGCAAATGATAACAATAACAATCAGCGTTTAAATTGCTACAATTGTTTCTCAAAGGCGCATGTTCAGCTGATATGTATCTCTTGCCAAATATGTAATATTTAGGTACTGTCGGTAGTTTGAAATAATTCTTAAATCTGGTTTTAAAAGACGAAAGAGATAATGATTCTCTAGTGTTAATATCCGTCTTACTGTAATGTGTGCCCTTGTATGTGGATGACTCTCATACATGATAGAGTATGTCATACCGTAATGTGTGCCTTTGTCTGTGGATGACTCCCATTCATGATCATGTCCGGCTTATTTTCATTTGTGCCCTTGTTTGTTGATGACTACCGTACATGATCATGTCGGTCTTAATGTAATGTGTGCTCTGTCTGTGGATGACTCTCGTACATGATCATATCCGTCTTACTGTAATGTGTCCCTTGTATGTGGATGACTCTCATACATGATCATGTCCGTCTTACCGTAATGTGTGCCAGTGTATGTGGATGACTCTCATGCATGATCATATCCGTCTTATCGTAATGTGTGACATTGTATGTGGATGACTGTCATACATGATCATTTCCGTCTTAACGTAAGGTGTTCCCTTGTATGTGGATGACTCTCATACATGATCATGTCCGTCTTACCGTAATGTGTGCCCTTGTAAGTGAATGACTCTCGTACATGATCATGTCCGTATAATTATAATGTGTGTCATTGTATGTGGACGACTCTCATACATGATCATGTCCATCTTAATGTAATGTGTGTCCTTGTATGTGGATGACTCTCAAACATGATCATGTCCATCTTACTTTAATGTGTGCCCTTGTATGCGGATGACTCTCAAACATGATCATGTCCATCTTACTTTAATGTGTGCCCATGTATGTAGATGACTCTCGTACATGATCATGCCAGTCTTACTGTTATGTGTGCCCTTGTATGTGGATGACTCTCGTACATGAGCATGCCCGTCTTACTGTAATGCGTGCCCTTGTATGTGAATGACTCTCGTATATGATCATGTCCGTCTTACTGTAATGTGTGCCCATGCATGTGCATGATTCTCGTAAATGATAATGTCCGTCTTACTGTAATCTGTGTTCTTGTATACGGATGACTCTCATACATGATCATGTCCATCTTATCGTAATGATTGCCCTTGTACTGTAATGGGTGCCCTTGTATGTGGATGACTCTCGTACATGATCATGTCATTCATACTGTAATATGTACCCTTGTTGGTGGATGACTCTTATACATAATCATGTCCGTCTTACTGTAATGGGTGCCCTTGTATGTTGATGACCCTCGTACAAGATCATGTTCGTCATACTGTAATGGGTGCCCTTGTATGTTGATGACCCTCGTACATGATCATGTTCGTCATACTGTCATGGGTGCCCTTGTATGTGGATAACTCTCATACATGTTCTTGTCCGTCATACTGTAATGGGTGCCCTTGTATGTTGATGACCCTCGTACATGATCATGTTCGTCATACTGTAATGGGTGCCCTTGTATGTTGATGACTCTCATACATGATCATGTTCGTCATACTGTAATGGGTGCCCTTGTATGTTGATGACTCTCGTACATGATTATGCCCGTCTTACCATAATGTGTGTCCTTGTATGTTGATGACTCTCGTACATGATCATGTCCGTCTTACTGTAATACGTGCCCTTGTATGCGGATGACTCTCATACATGATCATTTAAGTCTAACTGTTAGGTGTTCCCTTGTATGTGTATCACTCTCATACAAGATCATGTCCGTCTTACCTTAATGTGTGCCCTTGTATGTGGATGACTCTCGTACATGATGATGTCCGTCTTATTATAATGTGTATCCTTGTATGTGGATGACTCTCATACATGATCATGTCCGTCTTACCGTAATGTGCGCCCTTTTATATGGATGATTCTCGTACATGATAATGCCCGTCTTACTGTAATGCGTGCCCTTGTATGTGCATGACTATCGTACGTACATGATCATGCCCGGCTTACTGTAATGCGTGCCCTTGTATGTGGATGACTCTCGTACGTGATCATGCCCGTCTTACTGTAATGCGTGCCCTTGTATGTGCATGAAACTCGTATATGATCATGTCCGTCTTACTGTAATGGGTGTCCTTGTATGTGGATGACTCTCATACATGATCATGTCCGTCTTACCGTAATGTGTGCACTTGTTTGTGGATGACTCTCGTACATGATTATATCCGTCTTACTGTAATGTGTGCCCCTGTCTGTGGATGACTCTCGTAAATGAGCATGTTCTTTATACCGTAATGAGTACCCTTGTATCTGGATGACTCTCGTAAATGATCATGTCCGTCTTACTGTAATGTGCGACCTTGAATGTGGATGAATATCGTACAAGATCATGTACATCTAACTGTAACGCATACCCTTGTATGTGGATGACTCTCAAAAATGATCATTTCCGTCTTACTGTAATGGGTGCCCTTGTATGTTGCGTCTTACTGTAATGGGTGCCCTTGTATGT
The DNA here is from genome assembly GCA_037043455.1 of Cyrtodaria siliqua. Taxonomy (NCBI): domain Eukaryota; kingdom Metazoa; phylum Mollusca; class Bivalvia; order Adapedonta; family Hiatellidae; genus Cyrtodaria; species Cyrtodaria siliqua. The sequence continues at coordinate 45,958 of JAWPHD010005811.1, read as the reverse complement.
TGATGACTCTCGTACATGATCATGTCCTTCTTACTGTATTGTGTACCCTTGTTGGTGGATGACTCTCATACATAATCATGTCCGTCTAACTGTAATGGGTGCCTTGTATGTTGATGACTCTCGTACATGATCATGTCCGTCATACTGTAATGGGTGCCCTTGTATGTTGATGACCCTCGTACATGATCATGTCCGTCTTACTGTAATGTGTACACTTGTTGGTGGATGACTCTCTTACAGAGTCATGTCCGTCTTATTGTAATGGGTGTTCTTGTATGTTGATGACTCTCGTACATGATCATGTCCGTCTAACTGTAATATGTGCCCTTGTATGCGGATGACTCTCATACATAATCATGTCCGTCTTACTGTACTGGGTGTTCTTGTATGTTGATGACCCTCGTACATGATCATGTCCGTCTTACTGTAATGGGTGTTCTTGTATGTTGATGACTCTCGTACATGATCATGTCCGTCTTACTGTAATGTGTGCCCTTGTATGCGGATGACTCTCATACATAATCATGTCCGTCTTACTATACTGGGTGTTCTTGTATGTTGATGACTCTCGTACATGATCATGTCCGTCTTACTGTACTGGGTGTTCTTGTATGTTGATGACTCTCGTACATGATCATGTCCGTCTTACTGTAATGGGTGTTCTTGTATGTTGATGACTCTCGTACATGATCATGTCCGTCTTACTGTACTGGGTGTTCTTGTATGTTGATGACTCTCATACATGATCATGTCTGTCTTACCGTAATGTTTGCCCTTGTATGTGAATGACTCTCGTACATGATGTTGTCCGTCTTATTATAATGTGTGTCCTTATATGTGGATGACTCTCATACATGATCATGTCCGTCTTAATGTAATGTGTATCCTTGTATGTGGATGACTCTCGTACATGATCATGTCCGTCTTACAGTAGTGTGTGCCCTTGTATGTGGATGACTCTCGTACAAGATCAAGCCTATATTACCGTTATGTGTGACCTTGTATGTTGATGACTCTCGTACATGGTCATGTCCGTCTTACCATAATGTGTACCCTTCTTGGTGGATGACTCTCATACATAATCATGTCCGTCTTACTGTAATGGGTGTCCTTGTATGTTGATGACTCTCGTACATGATCATTTCCGTCTGACTGTAATGTGTGACCTTGTATGTGGATGACTCTCATACATGATCATGTCCGTCTTACTGTAATGTGTGCCATTGTATGTGGATGACTGCCATACATGATCGTGTCCGTCTTACTGTTATGTGTGACCTTGTATGTGGATGACTCTCATGCATGATCATGTCCATCTTACTGTAATGTGTGCCTTTAGGCTTTGTATGTGGATGACACTCATACATGATCGTGTCCGTCTTACTGTAATGTGTTCCCTTGTATGTGGATGACTCTCAAAGACGATCATGTCCGTCTTACTGTAATGTGTACCCTTGTATAAGGATGACTCTCGTACATGATCATGTCCGTCTTACAGTAACGTGTGCCCTTGTATGTGGATGACTCTCATACATGATCATGTCCGTCTTACCGTAATGTGTACCCTTGCATGTGGGTGAATCTCGTAAATGGTCATGTCAATCTGACTGTAATGTGCGAACTTCAAGGTGGATGAATATCGTACATGATCATGTTCATCTAACTGTAAAGCGTGCCCTTGTATGTGGATGACTCTCAAACATGATCATGTCCATCTGAATGTAATGTGTGCCCTTGTATGTGGATGACTGTCGTACATGATCATGTCTGTTTTACTGTAATGGGTGCCCTTGTATGTCGATGACTCTCGTACATGATCATGTCAGACTTACTGTAATGTGTACCCTTGTTGGTGGATGACTCTCACATAATCATGTCCGTATTACTGTAATAGGTGCACTTGTATGTTGAAGACTCTCGTACATGATCATGTCCGTCTTACTGTAATGGGTGCACTTGTATGTTGATGACTCTCGTACATGATCATGTCCGTCTTACCGTAATGTGTACCCTTGTTGGTGGATGACTCTCATACATACTCATGTCCGTCTTACTGTAATGGTTGCCCTTGTATGTTGATGACTCTCGACATGATCATGTCCGTCTTACTGTAATGTGTGACCTTGTATGTGGATGACTCACATACATGATCATGTCCGTCTTACTGTAATGTGTGCCTTTGTATGTGGATGACACTCATACATGATAGTGTCCGTCTTACTTTAATGTGTTCCCTTGTATGTGGATGACTCTCATACATGATCATGTCTGTCTTACTGTAATGTGTGCCCTTGTATGTGGGTGACACTCATACATGATCGTGTCCGTCTTACTGTAATGTGTTCCCTTGTATGTGGATGACTCTCATACACGATCATGTCCGTCTTACTGTAATGTGTACCCTTGTATGTGGATGACTCTCGTACATGATCATGTCCGTCTTACCGTAATGTGTGCCCGTGTATGTGGATGACTCTCATACATTATCATGTCCGTCTTACCGTAATATGTGCCCGTGTATGTGGATGACTCTCATACATGATCATGTCCGTCTTACCGTAATGTGTACCCTTGTTGGTGGATGACTCTCATACATACTCATGTCCGTCTTACTGTAATGGTTGCCCTTGTATGTTGATGACTCTCGACATGATCATGTCCGTCTTACTGTAATGTGTGCCTTTGTATGTGGATGACACTCATACATGATCGTGTCCGTCTTACTTTAATGTGTTCCCTTGTATGTGGATGACTCTCATACATGATCATGTCCGTCTTACTGTAATGTGTGCCCTTGTATGTGGGTGACACTCATACATGATCGTGTCCGTCTTACTGTAATGTGTTCCCTTGTATGTGGATGACTCTCATACACGATCATGTCCGTCTTACTGTAATGTGTACCCTTGTATGTGGATGACTCTCGTACATGATCATGTCCGTCTTACCGTAATGTGTGCCCGTGTATGTGGATGACTCTCATACATGATCATGTCCGTCTTACCGTAATATGTGCCCGTGTATGTGGATGACTCTCATACATGATCATGTCCGTCTTACTGTAATCTGTACCCTTGTAGGTGGATGACTCTCATACATGATCATGTTCGTCTTACTGTAATGTGTGCCCTTGTATGTGGATGATTCTCATACATGATCATGTCCGTCTTACTGTAATGTGTGCCCTGGTATGTTGATGACTCTCGTACATGATCAGTCAGGGGTGTCACGTATACACGTTATTTTCGTAATAACTTAAATGCGTTATTTTCGTCACGAAAACATCGGCAAATTCCAGCGTCCGTATTTTGACATTTGTTTCAGTTTGACTTGGAAAACCCGACATCTAAGCATATTTTATAACGTCTCCCTTAACTTACTAGTTGTATACGAAGAATGTACATACTTATGTGCGCCTGAGAGCAGTTTTTTTATCAAAATATCTCATTTTTTGCTCCATTTTAACCGTTTATTGACTATTTTCGTCCTTTTTTTTTACGCTTTCCGATTTTTCTGACGCTATTTGACATTTTTCCAAGTTAGTTACATGTGTTATCTTTACATTTTTGCAATAAAAAATGAGGCGCACGCCGTTTTTCTTGGGACGCACGACGAAATTAGTTGATGCGTGTATGCTCAAAATAACGTAAATACGTTATATTGAGAGTCCATTTCGTTTATGGCCGGTATGTCACAGATAACTCTGTGGGTCATGTTCTTCACTAATATAGTTTAGCCTATTTACCTCCCTCTTGTTCATTTGAAATATAAGCCTGCGGCTGATAACATTTACATCTGTGTGATGATTTGCATGATTTGTGTATGACATGTATTCGATACGTACATGACCATAATCACATCGTCGTGCAACACAACTGTGTAGAATAGATTTCTTTGGCGATTGGAAGCAGGCGTGTGGGCTGGAAACATATGCCACTGTAATGTTGTAATGTTTTAATATTGTTTGTTTTTTAAATGAAAAAACAGTAGTTTCTCTTTACACAAACTACTCCGACGTTTTATGTCAGCGTGGCACGGGAAGTCTTATTCGAACCTTCTTGCAAACAGCTCATCAAAATCAATAGCACACCTACAAACACAACACCCCATATCCAAGGCCATTAAATATAAATATGAACGACCTGTAAAAACGATCGGTACATATCCCACATCATCCCGATCTCTCGCCGAATAAATATAAATACGGGCGACCTGTAAAAACGGTCGTTACGTATCACACATCACCCTGATTCCAACCTCGATAAGTATAAATACGGGCGACCTGTAAAAACGGTCGTTACGTATCACACATCACCCTGATTCCAACCTCAATAAGTATAAATACCGGCGACCTGTAAAAACGGTCGTTACGTATCACACATCACCCTGATTCCAACCTCAATAAGTATAAATACGGGCGACCTGTAAAAACCGTCGTTACGTATCACCATCTCCCTGATTCCATCCTCAATAAGTATAAATACGGGCGACCTGTAAAAACGGTCGTTACGTATCACACATCACCCTGATTTGAACCTCAATAAGTATAAATACGGGCGACCTGTAAAAATGGTCGTTACGTATCACACATCACCCTGATTCCAACCTCAATAAGTATAAATACGGGCGACCTGTAAAAACGGTCGTTACGTATCACACATCACCCTGATTCCAACCTCAATAAGTATAAATACCGGCGACATGTAAAAACGGTCGTTACGTATCACACATCACCCTGATTCCAACCTCAATAAATATAAATTCGGGCGACCTGTAAAAACGGTCGTTACGTATCACACATCACCCTTATTCAAACCTCAATAAGTATGAATACGGGCGACCTGTAAAAACGGTCGTTACATATCACACATCACCCTGATTCCAACCTCAATAAGTATAAATACCGGCGACCTGTAAAAACGGTCGTTACGTATCACACATCACCCTGATTCCAACCTCAATAAGTATAAATACGGGCGACCTGTAAAAACGGTCGTTACGTATCACACATCACCCTGATTCCAACCTAAATAAGTATAAATACGGGCGACCTTTAAAAACGGCCGTTACGTATCCCGCATCTGCCTGATTACACCCCCCAATAATAATTAGAGGTTATTAACTGGGGTAGGTGTGCCTCTTTGTGAAATTGGCCCTTGATAGCCATATGAGGCCCTCGAGCTAAAGCTGAAATTGAATTGAACTGAATTAGAACATTAGTTTTTTTGTTTTGTTTTTTCATATTGTTTAAAGGGACACATGGCATTCCTGAGTTTTATTAAAACATTAAAAAAGTGCTCCTCGATTAGTTATCCTGCGTCATTTTGATTTTAAAACTGCTTGCATATAATTCAATAAAAAAATAAGATTTCAATATGCTTCGTTATTTTACCATTTTTTTAAATATATTATTGGTGCAATATTCTAAAGAGATAGTAATATGTAAAAACAATTTGCTTTGAACTATTCTAATAATTAAAGGGACACTGTCCGTAAGTAAGCAGATATTGAGCATAACCAAATAACTGTCTGACTTTTATTCAGTGAAATGTATACATGAAAACATGAGCATAGACACTAAGAAGTCTATAGTAATACATTCGTGAGTTTGGAAAAAAAAAGTTTAAATTATTATTTGTAAATAAGGTGGGACCCGCCGTATTTACCTTTTCTGCGATCACGTGACTTCCATTAGCGCATTAGGTTCTCACCATAGTATTTAGGGCGTAATATGTATAGCCCGCTTAGCTCAGTTTGGAGCTAGGTCGACTACTTTACGTTTACTATTATTACCGCGACTTTAATTTTAGTTTGGGCTGCGAGTTCAAGCGCCCGAAAGGGTTTCTCTTTTTTTTTTGTACCGCGACTGAATTCCATCAAACAATCCTGCTTTAATTAGTAAATATTCAGTAATGTTTGGTATGTAATGTTTGCGAACATAATTAGTGGTGTGTGTTTTATAAGCTAAAAGTTACGGACAGTGTCCTTTTAACATTAACGATTAAACAAATGCAAGTTACATGAGTTAAGAGAAAAAATAACTGGACGCCGCGAAAAATATATATGATTATAAAGATTTAAAAAAATCAAGATTGCCGTGTGTCCCTTTAACCTACTTGTTGTCTCAGATTTTTAAATACTTTTACCATTTATTCAATACCATTTTACTACAAGCATTCTTCGCGGTGAAGTGCGTGACCAATACAGAGAATAATGGACGCCGCGAGTTTTTAAAAAATCAAGATTGCCATGTGTCCCTTTAAAGGGATGGGCTCAATAGAGTCTGGACAGTTGAACATGTTTGTAATGTGTGTCTCGATTTATAAATCCCGTCTAATTTTTATTTTTATCCTGGTTACATTTAAATAAATCAAATTTTAAGTATTCAATATTTCGTCTTATTATAATACAAGTTTTTTATGTTTTACTCATCAGAAATATATAGAATTATGACAAATGTATAAGTAATATTAATAGTACTGAACCATGAAACTCTTAAAGTCATCTTAAATACAGTACTTGAATAACGGTTATATTGAAACCTTCATAACGCTTAGTGCGAGCTTAAACCTTTATTAATTTAAAAGTTCAGTGTGCTTTGGCTGAATTTATGAACTCATGAGACACGTATGGCATAGTATATTATATGGAGTGGAGTCTTGGTGTGGATTCTTGGAGTGGAGTGAATAATTGGAGTGACCTTGGAGTGACATTTTGGAGTGACCTTGGGGTCAAATTTGGAGTGAATATTTTGGAGTCAATTTTTGGAGTCTAAATTTGGAGTCATATTTTTCTGTAAACTTTTTAGAAACTAATAAACAGTTCCGATTTGTTCTTTGTTATGCTCTTTTGTTCTTAATGGAGGGAGTATTTTGGAGTAAATTTTTGGAGTCTAAATTTGGAGTCATATTTTTCTGTAAACTTTTTAGAAACTAATGAACACTTCCGATTTGTTCTTTGTTATGCTCTTTTGTTCTTAATGGAGTGAATATTTTGGAGTCAATTGTTGAGCCTAAATTTGGAGTCCTTACAAATGACTTATTAGAAACTAATACTATTACATGAGTTATTTCATTTGCACATGCAATTATTTATTAATTGATAAATTTCTTAAAAAATGTATGTGTCTATTAAGCTACCCAATTTAAACAACTAATAATTATTATTTTAATCCAGGTTCTGGAATATTGTGGTTGACCCCTGCATTTGTAAACAATATGCGGCAATTAAGTTGACCAACTACCTTATTTAATAGGCATTCAATAAAACAGGACTAGGACTTATTAGCTTTGAATCATTGGCCGAAGATAAATTGGTCCCTTGGTGTAAGGTCAGACCAATAAAGAGCCATTAAGATAATCACTGTTATCTTTTGAGGTTATATTGTCTGGGTATCTAAAGTTCATACTGTGGTCAAGGCCTCACAGTAGGGACATGAGTAATTAGTGAAGATAGGGACAGTGCAGTGTTAAGTAACAGATTAAACATGTGAGGGTCACTTTAATATTTTTTTATGTTGAAACATAACTATTTCTCATGTGATAAAGTGAAAATGTATCTATATGAAAATAGAATTATGCTCGTACGGCAATCAAATCTAATGATGGAATTATGCTCGTATGGCAATCAAATATAATGATGGAAACAAATAAATTGCTAAACAAGTAACTTAAAGCTTCACAACTGCCACTCAATTATAATTAATAATATAACGCGAAAGCGAGGATTTTTTCTCTCGAATTTATGAATTCCGCATTTCTGTCATTATTTGCAAAATGTCTCGGAAAGATTTAGTTCTAACACCATACACATCTAACAACATACACATGTAGCTCAAAATCTGCATAGTTTCGAAGAGTCAGAGGCTTCCATCTCGGCAGAGGCCACTACCTCGGCAGAGGCCACCACCTCGGCATATATGCGCTTCAGTAGCAATTTTTTATACATTTAGCAACAAAAGTGAAATACAAATGAGAATGAATTTAAGTCTTTAGGTTTTGTATTCAGGACCGGGTAGTGTTTAAACAAAATGGCGATGAGTATAAGCAGTTAAACATTATTAATGGAATGCCAACAGGTAACAAACTAAAATTGTTTAACCATTTAAATGGCAGGTTAGAAATGTGAATGTTTGGTAGCAAATATATCAGTCATCTGCCTTCTGTATATCCACCACGTGCGGCAAATAACTACCGTGGTAATCGAAATGTTAGGCGAACTGGCAGTACAAGAATGGACGATGATCGATGTTTAAATTGTTTTGAAAGCAACCACCAGACTCACGAATGTAGACACAAACAACCAATAACGTGCTGGTATTGCGGTCTGATTGGCCATAAATCTGACAAATGTTGGAATTAGGAATTCGGCAAAGAAGCCGTTTCCTGTGGCATAGAAAGTGCAAATTATTTCGCAACTCTGCAAAACATTTGTGACACTTGCAATGGAAAAAACTGTAACTGTGACTTATTTTCCCAGAGTAAAAGCTGTTTAAATGATAATATGAATACATGTATATATAATATAAACGATGACAATGACGTTCAAGAAAACATTATCAGTTCTAATGTAATGAACTTAGGACTACCTAAAAAAGGCTTAAATATTGGTCATCTTAATATTCAAGGACTTACTTCAAAAATTGACCAAATAAAACTATTATTAACATCCGATATGAATAATGTACCCATTCTTGCATTGAGTGAGACCAAATTTACAAACGAGCATAAAACGGAAGCTTTTCATATCAGTGGATATCAAATACCTTTTCGTAAGGATCGATTATATAATGGTGGTGGTGGTTTGATGGTATATGTAAAAAATGAGATAAATTGCATGAGGAGAGTAGACTTAGAAGACAATACAATTGAATGCATTTGGCTCGAAATCAAACCTAAGCAAGGTAAACCTTTTCTTATTGGGTCTATCTACAGGCACCCTGATTCAAAAGTTATCTGGAAAGAATTGTTTGAAGAGCATTTAGAAAAAATACAATCAGAAGAAAAAGAAATCATATTATTAGGAGACATAAATAGTGATTTATTAAACATGCAAATAAAATATGATTGGTCTAGTTATATCTTATCGTTGGGATTAGTCCAGTTAATTAATGAACCCACACGAATATCGTCTTCTTCAAGCACACATATAGATCACATTTACACAAATTCGGAAAAAAATATTTCACATATTAAGATTTCAAAAATTGGTTTAAGTGACCACTATCCTATTTTCTGCACAAGAAAAATTCATTGCTACGCCAAGATAAACGATCACCAGACAATTGAGTACCGATCTTTTAAAACATTTAATGAAATCAATTTTCTGCATGATCTAAATTTAGTTGATTGGGAAACTGGATCAATCTCGGAGGCAAATATAATTCTTGAAAACTGGGTTAATAAATTTTCAGATATAGTAGATAAACATTTGCCAGTTAAAAACCATCGAGTAAACCATATACACCAACCTGAATGGCTTACGCCTAATATTTTAGACGCTATTAAAGAGAGAGATCAATATAAAATGCAACATGATATGAACAATTATAAAATATCTAGAAATAAAGTGACTAAACTAATAAAGGAATCTAAAAAAATGTCATACGAAAGAAAAATAGAGGACGGAAAATCCGACCCAAAATCTATATGGAAAATCTTTAAGGAGTTAGGAGCCTCTTCCAAATCCTCGGGCAAATCCAACACAATAAATCAATTATATATTAATGGGACAGATATTACCGATTCATCTTTAATGGCTGATGAGTTTAATAATTTTTTCATAAACATAGCAGCAAATTTGAAACAACCAATTCCGAACTCAGATTTCAATTTGATAAACGATTTTGTAAACAAAAAGGTCCCTGAGCAGATGTTTTTCAATATCCCATTAATAACCGAAGATCAGGTGCGAAATATGTTGGTAAACTTAGATTCTTCAAAAGCAACTGGGCTTGACCAAATTGGCCCAAAACTTCTCAAACTATCAGCTAATTGCATATCAAACAGTATTACACATTTAATTAATAGTAGTATTAAACAAGGTGTATTCCCAAACACCTGGAAACATGCGAAAGTGTTTCCGTTATTTAAAGCCGGACCGTCTGACGATGTAAACAATTATAGGCCTATTTCTGTATTACCTACAATATCAAAATTAATTGAAAGACATGTGCATGATTCATTCATGAATTTTTATACAATTCTATCAGCTTTTATGTAAGTCACAAAGTGGTTTCAGGAAACAACATAGCTGTGAAACAGCTTTGGTTTATATGATAGATAAATGGCTAAAGGCATTAAATGAAGGAAAATTTGCAGGTGCTATAATGGTAGATTTCCGGAAGGCATTCGATCTGGAGGATCATAACATTTTACTTCAAAAGTTAAAGTTATATAAATGTGGCGAGCTTACATTGCAATGGTTCAAATCTTACCTGTCAGATAGGAAACAAGTCGTATCTTTGAAAGGTGCTCTTTCTAAGGAACAAACAATAACGTGTGGGGTACCTCAAGGGTCCATACTAGGACCTTTAATGTTTTTGGTGTTCATCAATGACCTTCCCCTTGAACTGAATGGCATTGTTTCTAATACAGATATGTATGCAGACGATTCTACCATATACGAAATAAACGAATCCAAAGATATAATAGAAAAAAATCTACAGAAAGCTCTTGATATTTTGAAAGTCTGGTGCTTGCATAACGGTATGGTATTAAATGCGTCAAAAACGAAAGTCCTTTTTGTAACCACACCACATCGACGTGCCAGATTAGAAGATAAATCCCTTTCTTTGCGCTATAATGACATTGATTTACAGATTACTACCGGTGATAAAATTTTAGGAGTAAATATAAATGAAAATTTAAAATGGGATGACCACATATTGTTTATTAAGAAAAAAATAGCCAGAAATTTATTCCTTTGAATTATCGAATTATTTTCTATAAAGCTTACATACAGCCACATTTAGACTTTTGTAATGTAATCTGGGGTAACACAAGTCGAAAAAATATCAACAGCCTTTTAATAATGCAAAAAAGGGCATGTCACGTTATTTTAGGTGAACAGTATATTACTTTTCAAGCCGCTATGGAACAACTAAATTGCCTCACAATTGATCAGCGAATTAATCTTCAAAAGGCCAAATTCATGTATAGAGTTTCGAACAATACTGCCCCTTCATATATTTCCGATATGTTTACTACTCGTAATTCAACTGACAGAAGTCTTCGATCACTAACTGATACTAATTTTAGTATTCCTAAGCCTATTCGGGAACTTTTCAAGGGCAGAATGTCTTACTCCGGGACCATTTTATGGAATAATATTCCAGAGCACATTCAGAAGTGTGCAACAATGAAACGTTTTACAAACAACTGCATGAAATGGATAAAGGAAAAACAACATTAAACTCGATATAGATATCATCTCATTTTATTATTGTGTAAATATTGTTCAAACTACCACCACCAACAATGTTATTATGTCTACATATATCTTATGTATCTTGCCTTTCTTGTATTTTGTATCATGTATTTGTTATAGAGGGCCCCAAGGAAGATTAGTATAAACTAATTGGGTCACCCTCGATAAATAAAGACTTTCATTCATTCATTCATTTACCAATCCGAACAAGCTGATTCCCTGAAGACCTTTCAGCTCCCGAATATGGAAATTAGTCTGGTAGTTATAATTGTCTCACAACAGTAAATGGCTTCAGCAAGACATTTATTATAATATAATGTTATAGTGTGTTGACAATCAAACAAGCACACGTTTTAAGCAATAGATAAAGTTAAGGAACCCATTTATCCCGAGCCCTGATTTATATTAAGAAAACACCATATGAAAATGAACATTTTGTTATCCCTAATTGTTATTTTATCTGAAAAAGCATAGTCTTAAAAGAAATGTATGTGTTTTGACTTATAAAATAACATGAAAATTAAATAATTATATATTTTACAGGTATCACATAACATGACTTCTTGAAGTGTAATAAAGCTATGGATTATTTAGCGTAATACACTAGTGCATATATACACAGACCGAACCACTGTGTTTGTGTACAATAACAAATACGAGTACAAATTACGTGCATGGTATACATACAATACATTTATAAACCTTAATATTCATCATTAATTAAAATCTTACTTTATAGAATGCACGTAGTAACATTACTAATTTGGTTTGTCCCTTTATTTGTAAAGCAGACACGTTACAACTTCGCTACATAGCTAACGGATATTGTTGAATTATTTATGTTAATGTTTGCAGATGACATTGGTCTTATTTCAGACACAGTGATAGGTTTGCAGAGACAATTAAACATTCTTCATCAATATTGTACACATTGGGAGGTAACAGTTAATCTTGATAAAACAAAGGTTGTTGTTTTTCGAAATGGGGGCCCATTAAGCAAACACGAGAAATGGACACTTGGTGGTGAAAAGGTTAATGTTGCAAAAGAATATACATATGTAGGTCTATTATTTTCAAGTCAAATGTCTCTTAATCGAATGGTAGAGGAAATTGCTATTAAAAGCAAACGTGTTCTTATTGCTCTTTTAAATGGCTTATATAAATTTGGTCCTTTACAATCAGATATGTTTTTTAAATTGTTTGACACAAAAATTAAACAAATAGTTTTATATGGCTCTGAGATATGGGGTCTGGAACAATATAACAGTATTGAACGTATACAATATTATGCGTGCAAAAGATTTATGTACGTCCACAACAAGGCAAGTAATAGTGCCGTTCTTGGTGACTGCGGCAGATATCCACTATGGATAGAAAGTTATAAAAAATGTATAAAATACTGGTTACGACTTCTAAAAATGCCAAGTCATAGATATGTGAAGAAAGCTTATAACATGTTAGTTTATTTTGATACGTATGGTCATAGCAACTGGGTAACACAGTTAAGAATGAATCTTTACATGAACGGTTTTGGATACGTATGGGTAAACCAAACTGTCGAAAATGAATCTCTTTTCCTTAAAGTGTATGTAAGAAGACTAAAAGACCAGTTTCATCAAACATGGTCCGAAAACATTCACACTAACCAAAAATTAGAATTATACCGAGATTTTAAAACAGATTTCAAGTTTGAACAATATTTAAATTGCCTTACAATACAAAAATTCAGGCATGCACTATCATCTTTTCGAACTTCTTCGCATGACCTCGAAATAGAAAAAGGGAGATACAGAGGTATTCCTAGGAATGAAAGGGTATGCAAACATTGCCGAAACACCGTAGAAAATGAATATCACTTTATATTTGAATGCAAACTGTATGATGATTTAAGACTGAAATATTTACCAATACAATTTACACATAATTATTCTCTGTACACATTCAAATCATTGTTTTTTTTGTGAAAAGCATTAATTATAAAACATTTAGCCATGTTTATAATTCATGCTTTTCACAAAAGAACATGTTTTTTAGAGACTTTGTGAATATGTAATTTTTTCGCGTTGATTGCCTAAAATATTGGTGGTTTTGTATATTAAATCTATGTATATATGTTGGGTGCACCAGTTGCATATTTGTTTGTTTGTATATAAAATGCATTGTGTTATGGGCCGGAGGCCAAAATCGTAATAAAGAAATTGAAACGTTATTATTTATTTATTATTTATTTTAACATGTTGCATTTTAATTCCCAATGAAAAACATTTACTTTTGGGCAGAGCTAAGACAAACAGGGTGCAGTTGAACTTTTTTTTTTTTTGGTAAGACGTAACATGCTCTTGACTTTCACGCGCTAATTGCCGTAAGTTACGATGCGTGCAATGCTGGCAACATCGATGTTTTAACACATTATCGCTTGTCAGAGTTTCACAATTATGAATAGTACCCTTTGGGAACAGTTGTAACTCTAAGCTGGTGAAAATGTTCTAACACTATGTATTGAAGCTTAAAAACACTATTTTTACCACAAATACATGAATTTGCATTCCCTAATTTTGAAAAACATACATAACAATGTAAATAGGATTGAATTTGATATTACCATTTTTAATTGAGTATGAAAAATAACCCTTGTCCTACTAAGGGCGACTACAATAGCATTTGCGCCCATTGTAAAACCAGAGTAACTCGCAGGCTGATCAGAGTTTACAATGTCCGGCTGCTTATCCGTCATTTCCCCAAAATACCCCTTTGTACATAAATGGAATGATCCAAATTACATTACCATTATACATTCATAACGGGCTAAGGGTTAAATTAAAGTTAACAAGAAGCCTTTGGGCTGCAGTATTTTAAACTCACCAAATGTTTTTCTCACCCCATTGGAAGATTAAAATATTAAATAATTCAATCATTAAATTTCTCTTACAAATTGCCGCCGTAAAAAATGTAAATTGGCACAAAGTGTAAGTGAAATTATTACGTGTCGTCGAAAGTGTGTTCTGACAGACAGACAGGCAGGCAGGCTGGCAGATATTTCTATTGACTTAGATTTTTTCATTTACTTCTGTGATATATAGAATCTTACATTCGTAACCGAGTATAAATTCTTTGGATAAAATCAATAATACACTATAACACATAATACACAATAATAATCATGTAAGATCGTCTATATACTTAATTCATTGGTAAAGGAATCATAACCTAGTCTTATTAGAAAATCTAGGATAATCATGTGAAAATAAGCTTCCACCACCCTGCCAATACCAATCAGTTAATGTACCACTGTTTTGAGAGATAAAGTAAACAATGTCCTGGGTTCGGACAGGGAAAATGACCGAACACAGTAAAATGTTTGTTTTTATTTCTATTATTCACTGATGATTTCTTTTTCCCCGCCCTAATTACAGATGTCAAATTGTCTGACATCCAGTGTCAGGGGTATACATAGTTCCAATACGTCAGTCAAGTCCAATTAACACGTACTTGTCACAGACAGCTGGCTATGACAGTCGTACCAGAGAGACTGAAGTAACTCAAGTAAATGTATTAGTTTCTAAAAATTTATTAATTGTAAGGACTCCAAAATGAATTCCAAAATATTCACCCCATTAAGAACAAAAAGCATAACAAAGAACAAAAGTCAGAATTATTTATTAGTTTCTAAAAAGTTAGTAATTGTACGAAAAAGTCAGGGAAACAATAAGATTTCAAATTTTGACTCCAAAATTGACTCTGCAGACCCTGAATATATGTGTATTATTTGAAATGAAATATAGTCAAACGGTCGTAATTGCAAAACCGAGGTAATAACACACTGTTTTAGTGGAGAGTACTGCAGTAACTTCTTAAAACAGACTTCACTCCAACATGCAATAATTATTTAACATTTTGTTACGTTTTTTTTTGTTTATATATAAAATGTGATTTTTTTAAAAATAATATTTGAAAAATAAATTCAACATTTAACCAACTATAAAATGTAACTTAATGCACCGATACGCATTTAGAATGGACACAAACTTGTTCAATCTCGTTTAACTCGTAGTTGCATAACTAAGCAACCGTGACGTCACCATCATATCAACACAATTTTAAAATATTTAAAAAAAAATACAGAAATCCCGAAGCCGCAAACTGTCTCCTGTACCTAATACTATATAATCTTCGCTGCACCATGTGTCCCTTTAACATATCAAAGTAAATTTGTTTTTCATCGGATGAGGTCAATTTATGCATATACTATGCACACATAAAATTCGAAAACATTTGTATAGATCTTGAGTCCTAAAAAACATTGAAACAGCGGGTTTACTATCTGACTATACAAATCATAGTATTTGGCCTTCCTGCTACTTTCTGTTGTTTAACTAAGACATGTAAGACATGTAAGACATGTAAGACGGCGAATACATACATTTGAAAAAAATATTTCATTTTAGCTCAAATTTGACCGAACACAGAGGTGTCAGAAATATAGAGACAATATTAAAAATGTACATGTGTTGCTTAGCATGCTCAAATCATGCTTGAAAACTAAGGTGCTAGAGAAGTTAGGTAAACGATGTGTATATACAATTAATGTATATTATACCACAATAGCTAAAATACACATTATGCATTGTGTAATAATGCTCGTGCATTATCTCCCCGTACACGTGCACAACTCAAGCTCTATCTTATACGTGTACGATAGCTCTAATGGTTTTCCTTTGTTCTTGCTTATGATATAATTTTCATAAACCTGAAGGTCTGAGCCGTAACCGTGCTATAAATGCCGATTTATTTCAGTCGTGCTATAAATGACAGAGTTATACCATGTACACGCCCGTTGTTGTAATATAATGTTTACACAACCTATCAATTAAAATGCCAATTACCGCCACTGAATGGCTATGGTACAACACATATTTTTCTCGTATGAGATTTGGGCCTGAGGCCCTCGAAAAGTGTCATTCTTGTTATCGTCGACGTCCATACGTCCGTAATGGTATGTGTCAGTAAACTCTCTCTCTCTCTCTCTCTCTCTCTCTCTCTCTCTCTCTCACGTTTCTTGTATGCCCATAATTTAAACAATAATGGAAAAGGTGTATACGATAGAATTGAAAAACAAAAACAAATTAATGTATAAAATGATATGGTAGTACGGCGCGTCTAAAGTATGCAATGGCCAGTATCCTAGTAGTGGCATAGTAGCTTGAACTGAGTAACATAGCGTACTATGGGGAGGCTGTTTCACAGCAATAGACAATAACATTACATATCAGCAATGTTCCAGAAATATGAGGCGCCGTTTTGGTTTTTAATACAATTCAGTGATATCACCTATTGTTTTGAGTGATATCACTCATTCGAATAGGTAATATCACTGATTCATATTTAAATGAGTGATATCACCTATTCGAATGAGTGATATCAATGATTCGAATAGGTGATATCACCGATTCAAAACGAAAAGGTGATGTCACCTATTGAATGGTTATAATTTGTCAAATTTGCTAAGGATCACATTTACTCTTCCATATAATTTTATTAGAAATTAATTCACAATAATGGAATTTGTGCGTTGAAGGACAAATTACTGTTATTCAAGTGGAATATAAAATAAATTTAGTGTATAAATTCTGCCGGTGCATTTTATACATAGACACCGGCAACTTTAATTATCAAATTCATTTTTGTCTACAAAGTTGGATTGAACAAAGGTTCAGTAATTCATTCGGTACAAAACATTTATTTTATCTGTATTCGCAACATAAACCTTACATTTAAGGCTTTTGTAAATTGGTAAGTACGTTACTGGTCATTTTGTAACGAACTATTTGTTGCAGGGGAATTTAGTTTATTAGGATTAAAAGCGTTTGTAAGAATGCTTCAAGCAGAAGGAGGGCGTCGCCATTGGCATTACTGGCATTAGTCATAGTTATCATGTATTACATATGCATGACATAATCGATCCAACTCTTGTTACCTGCATTTTTCTATATCATGTATTGTTCATTTACGGCCGAAGAAGCAATATTTAATAGTCGTCTTATAAAATAATCTTTTTCGTAGATAAATATTTGCAACGTATTTAATTTAATAATGACTTTGTATCAAATTATGCTTGGTAGATTTTATCCCAACACCGGCAAACCTTTTCTTTCAAGGGAAATAACTGTTCCTACATGATACATGTTTTAATGTTGGAGTTGTTCCTCTTCGATGTTCTTAACGTGGTTGTTAACTTATTGTTTCGTTTATAAACTATACATGTTTGTTTCTTGTTTTATAAGTGCGGTAAGTGATTGGGTCCTGAAGAGGTCTGCAGCTAGGAATCGGCGGATGCTGTTACTGGACACAGGGCTCGTTTTTTATCATATTATAATTAATTTTCACCTTCGAAATACACACGATTGATCATATCAATTGTTCTTACCGAGGGAAGGAAAATGCTGTTGTGACCTGGATGTTCTGTCATTGATCATTGATCAGGCTGATCTTTTGCATGTTTGTGGGGGAGGGGGAATAAATAAATAAAATTATAGAATAAATAAATAAAATAAAATAAATAAATAATAATAATACATAAATAATAATATTAAGAATATATATATATATATTTCGTAAATCGAAAGATTTAAAAAAAAAAAAATAACTACAAAAAATAATATAATTAAATTACATAATAGAATTAATAAAACAAAAACATAAAACAATTTAAATAAATAAATAAATAAAAAGAACATGTATATAAAAATATTATTCTAATAATAAATGTAATAAATATATATACTTATGGATGCTAATTGGCAACGGATTAATCGCTCACGTTACATTTCAGTTGAAAAATGCCTAAACGACAGTCAAAAAGTCCGTACGCCAGGCGTCAGAAAGTGGTGACTCCGGAGAAATCGGCTATTAGTCCACCAGCACCTCCAGATTCGGCAGGCAGGACACTAGAACCTCCAGTCGTGGACCCGGAACTTATTAAGGAGGTTGTTCGACAGGTGACCCCCCATTTGGTCGAGTCGCTTGGGGGCATCAGGCGAGGTGTCGTGGTTCCGGAACCTGAGGTCGGTGTCGTGGTTCCTGGACCTGAGGCCCCACTCCAAGGTACGAGTACACAGAATGCCGTTTTACCCGTGTCAATAACCAGCATTCACGATGAGTTGGGTTCCAACATTGGGCCTAGCTTATCAAGCAAAATCTTAAACGGGGAATATGTTGATCTTGCGTTACTCCTTTCAAAGCCCCAGGAAGACATTTCAAAACATGTCTCTCTGATTGATGGGCAATTGATTTTGCAGTCAAGGTCTTCTGGATCTAAAATTGCAGATGTTTAGCAATGGACAGACGCTTTTCTGATTTATATAAGTGTCTATACTTCCTTTCATCCAGAGGCAATATCTGGTTTATTAAAATACTTAAGTATTATTCGCTTGGGGGCCCAACGTTTTGCAGGGCTGGGTTGGAAATTGTATGATGAACAATTTAGGTTGAAGAAAGCCCGTGACCCATCTTCTTCTTGGGGTTTGGTTGACCAGGAACTATGGCTGTTATATATGTATTACACGCCTTCTACACCTGTTCAATCGGGTCTAAAACATCACAAGTGTTTCGACTACAATTCCAAGGGTTGGTGTACCAAAGAACCATGCAATTATCTTCATATATGTATGAGATGCTCGGGTTTCCACCCATCTTTGCGATGCAACAGTCACGCTTCACAATTGAACCAACCTCAGGCTAGTAATGTATTTAATTTTAGGGCAGGCGGTGGAAGTCAGCAAGGGGCACGTTTCCCGTCTCCTGTGCCAAGCTACCCAACACGTCCAGTCTATAGGTCAGCTGCGCCAGTTGGGGCTTCGCCAAGGCTCCAATTTAGATATGCCAACTCGCGGGCAAACACCCATTAGAATCAAACCTCTTTGTAGCATGTTGGAGTTTTACCCCGATACAGCCACCGCCAATGAATTGATAAATGGTTTTGTTAATGGATTTAGATTGCATTATTCGGGACCTAGGCAATTTTCAGATTGCCAAAACTTAGTCTCTGTCAAAAACAATAAAGCGGAAGCTTTAAGATTGATTAACAAGGAAATTTCTTTAGGGCGTATGGCAGGCCCCTTTTGGGATCCACCTTTTCAAAACATAAGAATATCTCCAATCGGTTTGGTCCCGAAAAAAGACGGTAGTTCTCGGTTAATACACCATTTGTCATACCCATGTGGGTCCAGAATTAACGATTTTATTGATCCAAATTTATGTAATGTTCAATATGCTTCTTTCGACCAGGCCATTGAAATGATCCAGGGCCTGGGACCAGGGGCTTTGCTGGGGAAAATGGACATAAAATCTGCTTTTAGATTACTGCCAATAAATTATCTAGATTTCGAGTTGCTGGGCTTTAAAGTTATGGGACAATTCTTCTACGATATGTGCCTTCCGATGGGATGTTCCATTTCTTGTTCTCTTTTTGAAAAATTTGCAACTGCTCTTGAGTGGGTAGTCAAACAACAGTCCAGATTAGATAGTGTTATTCATTATTTAGACGATTTTCTTTTTGGCGGTAAGAAAGAATACTCAGACTGTGCCTTGCTTATGGCTAGTTTTAGTAATTTGTGCATGGAAATTGGCGTTCCTATTGCGGATGACAAAACAGTGGGGCCTACTCATATTTTAATATTTTTAGGCCTTGAAATTGATTCTGAGAAATCGATAGTGCGAATTCCCAATGACAAATTGATCGAGTTAAGGAGCTTATTAACATTTATTTTGGGGAAGAAGAAGGTCACTCTCAAGTCTCTGCAGTCTCTTGCTGGCTCGCTGAATTTTTGCTCACGTGCAATACCAGCGGCTCGTGCATTTTGTAGGCGTTTTTTTGACGCTATGTCGGGTGCAGCACAACCACATCACTTCATTAGAGTGTCCAAACCAATGAAAGACGATGTAAAAATGTGGTTAATATTCCTTGATTGCTTTAATGGCTACTGTTATTTCCCGGATTCAGTTTGGACCAGCAATTTCTACTTGCATCTTTTTACTGACTCTGCAGGCAATGCTAATTTAGGGTGTGCTGCATATTTCGAACCACATTGGACTTTTTTCCAGTGGCCAAATAGTTGGCGCGACACAGAACTGATAACGGACATAACTTTTCTCGAGTTGGTACCCATAGTTTTGGCTTTTCAAATATGGGGCATTATTATATAACCTATAAATAGACGCGTTTTCATTGGCTAAAAAGTAATTTTTTAGAAAAAATATCTAGCGATATTGACCTGTTTTTTTGATATTGACCTGTTTTTTTGATATTGACCTGTTTTATATAATTGTTTTTTTGATATTGACCTGTTTTATATAATTGTAAATTGAGGGTTATATAATAAAACAGTTATGGACTTTTCAGCTGTTATACATGATGTTGATATGTACCAAAAAATCATTATTGACCTCGGCTATCGCCTCGGTCAATAATGATTTTTTTGGTGCATATCACATCATGTATAACAGCTGAAAAGTCCATAATTGTATAATATGTTCCAGGGTAAAAAGATTGTCCTGCATACGGACAATCTCGCGCTGGTCTCTATTCTAAACAGAAAAACGTCCAGATCTGTTAGAGTGATGCACCTTGTTCGTCCCCTTGTTTTGCAAACTATGTTGTTTAACATACAGTTTCATGCAGTTCATATTGAAGGTAAAAACAATTGTATAGTTGATGCCTTATCTCGTAAACAATGGGTTCGTTTTCAGCAGCTGGCTCCCAGGGCAGAACAACACCCATGTCCAGTTCCTGCATCTTTCCTAGCTTTGATATCCAGTCTCGAGCAGACATGCTTTTAGAGGCATCGTTGGCCTTCAACACGCGGGAATCTTACAATACAGGCATTAAATCATTTGACACTTTTCGGGTTAATTATAATATGCAATTGGCCTGGCCTCCAAGCATACAGCAAGTAGTCGATTTCATTGCTCATCTGTCTCTTAAAGGGTGCGCACCCGCAACAGCTCGTTCATATTTGTCTGGCATTAGTTTCAAATGCAAACTTTTGCATTTATCAGATGTAACAAATAATTTCGTAATTAAAAAAATGTTAGTTGGCATGAATCGTCTTGATAAAAGGGTCGATCCCAGACTCCCCGTTACTCCAGATATGTTGGTCAAGATTTTAAAAATCTTACCGGCTATTTGCAGTTCAAATTATGAAGCTT
The DNA here is from genome assembly GCA_037043455.1 of Cyrtodaria siliqua. Lineage (NCBI taxonomy): Eukaryota > Metazoa > Mollusca > Bivalvia > Adapedonta > Hiatellidae > Cyrtodaria > Cyrtodaria siliqua. The sequence continues at coordinate 24,328 of JAWPHD010005811.1, read as the reverse complement.
CTATGTTCGCAGCTGCCTTTGCACTGGCATATTTCGGGTTTCTTCGAGCAGGAGAATTAGTGTCGGATAATTATAGGTTATTTAACATGGTTCTGTACAATACGGAGATATATTTGGACGAGTACACAGCTGGAAAAGTCATATTGGACGAGCCGTTAGGCGAGTCCAATATGATTTTTTCCAGCTGTGTACGAGTCCAAATATATCCCGTATTGTACAGAACCATGTTAAGTAACCTTTTTATTCTATACCTTTATTTTAACCAATCATTTATAATTCGGATATAACTTTCGTTTGTTTCATGCTTTCAAGCAAGTCGCTATGAACATCGAAAGCACAATTGCATGTAGGTCTATGTATTTTATATATTGTGTTCGACATGGCTTACTCTCAAGCTTTATTTGCTTGAAAGAATGCCCATTTCTCCGTTGTCAACAGTGATTAAATACTACCGAAGGTCAGTTTCAAACAATGATATATTATGCTAGTTTTTTGTGTTTTTTTTTTGTTATAAAGGAAAATTAAATAAAAATATGTGCAATAGATAGGTTTTCATTACTTGACAACAATTTATGGTTAGGTAATGACAGAAGCCTGTCGGTTCTGATTTTTATTCGGACCTTTTCACGCGTTTCGGTCTTTATCATAGGTTTAACATGGAACCTGTGAAGCGTACAATACGAACAAAATACGGGATATTTTGTACGCGCGTGCGTCCCGATACGGAAATATATTGTACGGTCACATGACTCGAAAGAGCGTCTACGATTGGATGTATAAATTAGGTATAGAATAATAAGAGCCATTCAATTCATGCACTGACTTTCGACAGTATACACTTTTCTCAAGAAAACACTCTACTCGAAATACATTTGGCACACTCAAAAACAGATCAGAGGGGTGTGGGCACTATTATTTCACTTCCAGCTATTAACTCTACAATATGTCCTGTCACTCGTCTTAAATCGTATTTAGAGGTTCGCCCCAAATGTATCGGTCAGCTATTTATTCATTTTGGGGGTGGTCAAGTCACTCGGTATCAATTTAGCGCGGTGTTAAAAAAAGCGTTGATCGCTTTAGGAATTGATGCCAATAATTATAAGTCTCATTCTCTACGTATTGGCGCAGCTTCCAATGCGTCGCGTCTGGGAATGTCGGATGACATGATCAGAGAGCTTGGGCGATGGGACTCTAAGGCTTACAAAACATATATCCGAGTTCCGACCGAACAGCTCAACTATTGTTCCCCTAGTTGAATCGAGTCTTAAGTATTCCAGATACAAGATCTCGAGTGTGGATTGTGGGCTCGTCCATTATTACGGGGGCGTTTACATATGCCAGACAATCACCATCGGAAGGAGTCGGCCTGGGATTAGACGAGCTCCATGCGAGTGTTTGGTGGCAGGGGAAAGGTGGTTTGAGATGGCGCCAGGTCGAGAAGAGGCTCCAACTACTGTTGACTATTGAAGACCCTCCTAATGTACTAGTGTTGCACTGGGGCGGTAATGATATAGGTCAAGTACCAGCTGCCGAATTAAGGCACCAAATGGTTAAAACCTTAAACAATATCAAAGACCTTATAATACCTGGAGTTTTTATTGTGTGGTCACAAATTCTTCCGCGTTTAGTTTGGCGGGATGAGTTATCTCATTCAGCTTTAGAACGTGTGAGAGTTAGGGTTAATAGTAAGGCGGCTACAGAAGTGATTAAATTGGGGGGACGGGTATATAAAATACCCGGAAATAGCCGAGTCAAATTTGCATTTGTATTCTGGCAAAGTTCATTTGTCCGACCAAGGCAATAAAGTATTCTTGCAAAACCTACGTCTCGGGCTGCATTATTTTCTTTTACTTTTAAACAATGAATAACAATGTTTACCCCTCTGGCAATGTGACTGTTAGTGTGTACATGTCGGGAGTTTGCTAATACTGTTGCAGTCTCTATTGAAGAATTTTATTTTGAACGTTCTCAATTTCGAGACGTTTTTGTTTTATATTGTCGAGACATTTGCTTCAGCTATTTCCTCTACTTGAGGAGTGTGTTGCCTCTATTTGAGGCAGTCTCTATTTGAGGCTTTTTTCTCTTTGCGCTCTCTATTTGAGGCGTTTGTTATTTTGGCGAGACATTTGCGTCAGCCATTTCCTCTATTTGAGGCTTTTTTTTTTTTGGCGAGACATTTGCGTCAGCCATTTCCTCTATTTGAGGTTTTTATTTTAAATAGTTTTTGTTGGCCACTCAGCTTTGTCGTATATATTTAACCATGTTGCATTTAGTCTAGTCTCTAAGCTGTGTCCCGCTTCCCCCATGCGTGGCGGTGTCACGCAGGACTGCATGACATGTGGCAGTTTTTCGCGGTCACAGCAATTACTTATTGTGTAGTTAATAAGAATTTTGACATTTTCAATGCAAGAGCTTTCAATTAGGTACATTTGTCTTTGTGAACTGCTGTACCCAGGGTTCATAAAGTACATACATATGTTTAATTAACTACACATTTTATCTTCTATATAAGGTACATTTGTCTTTGTGAACTGCTGTACCCAGGGTTCATAAAGTACATGAATATGTTTTATATTTTATTTTGTTGAAGCCGTGGCCAATATATTCCAATAAACATAAACTGTAAACATTGCCTTGTATTGTGCTAAACCCATCTTTAATAATGGAATTTGTGCGTTGAAGGACAAATTACTGTTATTCAAGTGGAATATAAAATAAATTTAGTGTATAAATTCTGCCGGTGCATTTTATACATAGACACCGGCAACTTTAATTATCAAATTCCTTTTTGTCTACAAAGTTGGATTGAACAAAGGTTCAGTAATTCATTCGGTACAAAACATTTATTTTATCTGTATTCGCAACATAAACCCACCCACCCTCTCCTGTTATTGAAAACAGTGTTTTCGGTTTTTTATGTTTTTATTTTCAGAGCATGGGATTTCATCGGTTTCAGTCGGGTTCTTCTGTCGCGGCTTCAACAGAGTTTACAGCAGTCCACGTTCGGGATATCCACACGGTGGTGGCAGTTTTTCGCGGTCACAGCAATTACTTATTGTGTAGTTAATAAGAATTTTGACATTTTCAATGCAAGAGCTTTCAATTAGGTACATTTGTCTTTGTGAACTGCTGTACCCAGGGTTCATAAAGTACATACATATGTTTAATTTACTACACATTTTATCTCCTATATAAGGTACATTTGTCTTTGTGAACTGCTGTACCCAGGGTTCATAAAGTACATGAATATGTTTTATATTTTATTTTGTTGAAGCCGTGGCCAATATATTCCAATAAACATAAACTGTAAACATTGCCTTGTATTGTGCTAAACCCATCTTTAATAACGATATTAATTGCTTTGATTATAATGCGGGAAACACGTATTGTCATGCTTAGTGACTGACATGGTACTGTGTAAGTGCGATATCGTCGCCCGCTTTTTACGGGGCTTGGGTATTTATACTTAATGGACCCTTTGCGTTACCTTTTCATATGTTTGTGTGTGCGTGTATGCGTGCGTGCGTGAGGTTTTGTTTTGTTGATTGAGGCGTGAGACGTGTTTTGCCTGCACCTGAATCTGGAGGAATCACATATAAAAATAACACTGGACACAGCTTTATACATAAACAGCAATCCTTTTGACAATTTTGACGATTTTACATATCGAACATGATTGGGTGGCCCTGAAAAGGACCGTTGTAGTTGAAGGGACTCGCCCTTCTTTACGCCAAAGGTAAACAGCTCTTCCATAATCAACAAGTGACCATTGGGGCGCAGATGGATTCCGTCATCCTTCATTAAAGCGCGGTTGGTTGCAAAAGCATATGGCAGAAATGTCACCCGTCGTCTGTTGTCGCGCCATTCACGCCGTAAAAGCCGGTTCAGCTGTATCCGGAGCGTCACTGCGTCTTCACTGCCCGGCTTGTCTAAAAGGGGGCCTCTGTAACCGTAGGCCTTCCGCTGGTATCGCGGGAACACACAGCCAATCAGAATTTTCGCTTGTGGACAGCGGGCACAAACAGTTAAAATTAATCGTCTGTATGTCTCGAACAGGCTCTTCGGGGTGTCTTCCGGCGACGCGTTCGTAACATCGTTTGTCCCTAGTTGTATGTAGACACACCCTGGTTGCTGAACCCGGCAGGCCTCTATGAAGTCGTTCCACTCTTTCTGATGCATCAATTTATTCTGGCCCCACTCATGTGGAAATAACGCCTATATGGATTCGACCACTCGCTGTCCCCGTTATCCTCCATCATTCGGCGGATGAAACTATGCCCGAGAAAGTAGGTCAACATCCTGGCTGCTAATTATGACTAAGCCACGGGTGCACCAGCTTATATAGCAAAGACCATACTACAGATAGTATGCGTGACCAATCAAAAGTAAGATAAACCAAACACCAAAGCAACAAAGGCGACATATGAATATTGTAATACAGATAACCTTACGATACAAGAACACAGGCAAGCGAATAAAAGTCACGTTGTTTAGAATATATAATACTTTTGTTACAAATATCGTCTTTTTTCTCTTTTTTTTGCAATTTTCCCCATGTTCATGTGACCTTTATTAGATATATGACAGTATGACGATTTTTCATTTATGGTCAATTACAATTATTAATTTAATGTAAAATGTGTAAGAAACGAAAAAATATATATTGCAGTCTCGGTTTGACATGTTTGATTGAGACTATTCATCTACGGTAGTTCAATGTGCTTTCTTGCATTGTTTGATAGTTATAGAAATTAAAGGGAATGTAGCGCCACAGCCAAACAAACTCTATTACTGAGAGTTCTGAAAAACTTGGAAAAGGGTGAAAGAATTATCAAAATCGGATGATAAACAAAAAAGATATGACCATTTAAAGGTTGTTCTAAAACAAATATGGGAGCCGCCATTTTTAGAACTATGACGTCATAGTTCCATATTACCATATATGGAATATTAATAAATATTATTTAAAACGAAGAAAATCACTGCAAATGAATGATTTTTTTTAACTGGTGTTATAAATCATTATTGCCATTAAGTATTACATATTTTTCATACAGTTGATGTCATTTTTTCCCTATAAATCAGTAAATTTTCATATTTATAAATATTCCATATATGGTCATTTAGAACCGTGATGTCATAGCTCTCAAAATGGCCCCTTCCATATCCGTTTTAACAGAAACTTTAAATGATCATATCGTCTTTTATTTGTTTATCATCCGATTTTGATAATTCTTTCACCCTTATTCAAGTATTTCAGAACTCTCAATAATAATGATGGTTTAGCTGTGGCGCTACATTCCCTTTAATATACATACTTTCACAAATATTATTTGTTTTAGAGTGAGGACTAATTCGATTAGAAAGACTGTGTTTAATTTGTATCACAACTTTTTTTTTTCGTCATGAAAGTTCACTTACATATGTGTGCTAAATGCAAATACAGTCTTCTACAATATAATTTAAGTCTTCATAACTCTAAAACAAATTTGAATCTCCGGCTATATTTATCCCGGACTCAAAAACTGATATGGGTGTTAGACTGTGTATCAACATGATCAACGTCATTATAGTTTTCTTTATAATATTTCAACTTAGTATAAAGCATGATTAGTAATGTTATAATTGTTTCAATAGTTTTGTACCTGAACCAGATTACAGAGTTTCATAACATAATTGTTTATTAAACAACTCATTTCTATCACTCAAATAGTTATATATTATGTATATAGTTTAAATTTAAACATAGTACATTTTAAAAGATATAACTCCTTTTGTAGTGTCCGCAGATCTTATTTCAATGTTACCCGTGGTAATTTTTATATTAGTTTTTTTGCTACAATTACCAAATATGTCTTACATGTTATATTAGGCAGCATATAGAAGTATACATATTTTACCAATTAAATATGAAGTTTAACATTGACATTCCAGCTTTTATTGGTGGAGGAAGACGCCAGGTGAAAACCCGGGCATTTCTTCGTGCACGGGCGCGCACCTGAGTAGAACCACCGACGTTCCGTAAGCAAGCTGGATAGCTTGATACTCACATACTAAACAGTCCTGGCCTCATGTAGAATCAAACCCACAGCGGTGAGGGACATATGATTTCAAATCTAAGACCACTCGACCACGGACGACCCCAAGTTTATGTGAAGCATCATTATACGTTTGTTCGAATGGTGCACCTGTGGTCATAAATGCCCCCGCAATGGGGCTTATCAGTTTCATTTAACAAATCTTAAAATATCTTCTGAAAAAATACAAGATATAGAGCTGTGATATTTTGCATGTAACATCGTCTTATGGTCCTCTAACTAGTTTGTTCTAATGTTGACCCTGAGGTCAAATTTGGACCCGCCCCAGTGTCCTAATTATTCACACAAACTTTAATCAAGCATCATTTTTGATTTATGCTCCGGACAAACAGTGTGACGCACGGACGCACACACGGACGGGCGGAAAAAGCGGCCACTATATGCTCCCCCATAATAAACAATCTAGTGTTTTTAGTTACAATATATTTCATATCAAAAACTAAGGTAATATTAAATGAAAAGGAAAAAACTGTGATGGGGCCTCAATATAATGTATCTGTGGTAATCAGCCAGCGAGACGTAATCAGCTAAAAAGCATGCTATCATGGAACATGCTATCCATGATTTTTCAACAAATAAATGTGTCTTTAAATCATGAACATTTTGTTCCACTGGGCCTATATAAGTCACCTATACAAAAGATATATCAAAATATCGAGTTCCAGTTCAACAAATTATGAAAGCATATCTACTAGGCGGGGACCCAAGCCTGAAAAAAACGAAAACGTTTACCCGGAAAGATATTCTCCTGATTTTTTAAATATTACAGATGGGGATCTTGTACATATGAAACCACTGTATGGACTTCTGGCATACTTTGCATTTCGTAACAGCATCGCGATTTCTACGGTAACCCATTCGTACCAAGCCAATATATGAAAATCGCTGAACAAACATTCAAAGGAAAATAAAGAAATTTGCACACGTCCTTTTAGGCAAATACAATTCCAGTATTTGAAACCTATATGTGTATATGAAATATCAAACTACAGAATCAAGACCTGATTATGTTACACTTTACTAATTTTAACAAGAGTTATAGACCTTTTATGAATTTTGTTTTGTCCTGTGCCAGGGATAATGCAAATTTCTTGTGTTCACAATAACTGCAGTAAACGGTTTCCGATTTCCACTAAATGTTGTATGGTGTGAGGCCTTATACCTACAAGGCCTTTGACAAGTTCAATACTGAGTAAAACTGACACTTGCTTTAAAGAGTTATTACCATTGGTTATTGAAAGAATAGGCACATTTTAGCTTGAGTACACACATTACTTTAGTAAACGGATTCCGATCTTCACATTATTTAGTGTGAGACTTTATATGAATATGAACTTTGACAAGATGACAATGAGCAGAACTGACACCTGCCTTGCTGAGTTATTGTCCTTGATTATTGCAAAAATGCAAATTTCAGCTTTCGTACACAATACATTAAATAAATTGGTTTCGATTTTCACACAATTTGGCGTGTAACTTTATATCAAACGGATTTCAGACAGGTTAGACGAGTATCAAGTTATTGCTCTAAATTGTCGAAGAATTCCATCGTCTGATTGTTTCCTACTTTCCTTTGAAAGATCATCAATTGCTGTGTAATATTCTAATTTAAGAAAGAGGATATCGTCCTCTGACTATGGAGCGTGATTGTTTTCATGATGATTGTAATAAATAGCATTTAATTTTCCATGCTTTTTGGGGTAATTTTATTACGGTCTCGGTTTTGTTTGACAATGAGAACAATTGAGGAGTGGTTTACAAAGTTATCGCCCTTGAAGTTTGCAAATATTTAAATTTCAGACTGAGTACACTGCAACTACAGTAAACGAATTCTGATTCTCACTAATATTTAGTTGAAGGGTTTTGGACAATTACCCTATGTGGACTTGTCACGTAGTTGTTTTCGAAGCATTTATATTCATATAAGATAATATTTTTTACACATATGGAACTAGTTAAGTATGACACTACTGTTTATAGACAAATTGTTGGAATCCCAAATGAGAACGAAATGTGCAACTGTTGTTGCAGATTTGTTTTTGTTTTGTTATGTTAGAGGTTTCATTTTTAGTCTTTTACCAGATACGCTTAGGCAGATGTAATTGAAGCCTTTATTATACCTCTTTGTATATGGATGACATTTTGGACAATTACAACCCTTTCTTTTCTTTACTACATATACTTTCTTTCTAAAGAACTTCACCTCAAAAAAGCTAATATTTCTCATAGTTGCTTTACTCGATTTACATCTCGAGATTGAAACTGAGAAATAATAAGCCAACTCTATGACAAGAGTGATCATTTCAATTTTGATACTGTTAAGGGCACGACTAGACAATATTAAAGACAACCATCGAACGTTACCGTCCTTTCAGGATTTAGGTAGACGTCATCATTGGTCCACAATCTTTCCGGCGATCGCACAATCAAGTGGAAAGCAAAGCGGTGAACTGTAAATGGGTCAACCACTAAACATGCAGTGCGTTGCAAAATAATAAGGTGACAACCTCCTTTGATAAGCCTTTTAACAGTGATCATTACCCAATCTTTACCAGGATCACCATGTGACTCTGTCAACGTCTTAGAAAATAGTCTGCGATTACGTCATAATTTGTCACATGACCAGAGCTAAAATATCAAAATGGTTATCAGAAATCATCTCCGCGACCTGACACCATTAATGCCATGGGGTGGTGCTGAGTGGTAAACAATCGATCGAAACTCCGCTTACTTTGGACATTTTTGATGAATTTAGGTTAGTATTTTAATTTTAGGTAGGCTGTTTAGAGCTATGAAATTTTAGAAAGTGATGGTAAGAACAAACGATATAATGCAACCCTATGGAAAACGCAATGGTAGAGTCCATTTTGATTGTTTTAATGGCGGAGTGATATGCCTAAGAATACATTTTATTCTACCGCAGTATAATGCTGAGCAAACATTGTGTTTATTCACTAAAATAAATATTGAATAAGAGCAATAAGCTTATATTTGAAATGGTTTGCGTGACGTTTACTGCATTCGTTTTCAAGAAAGTGATAACGACCAAAATATATTAATCCAAATGTTAGCATAAGCTTTAGCACAATATTGTGTTACGTGATCTACAGCGGCAGTAAGACAGGACGTTATACCTTTGGAAATGTCTGTAGTGGTGCAGACACTAGAAATAGGAAGAAAGTGTGCTTTATTAGGCTGTTTTTGTAAATTAGGAATACCGTACATAGTTGGAAGTTTGTTTTGCTTTTCATCTACTCCAGCTTTAATAGTGCTTCATTGAGTTTTATATCCGGACAAACCTTTGCGAAGGTTTATTATCATAACCCTGATTTACTTAAAGTATTGTCAGAACACTTCTGCTACAAGGTCTGTCACAACGTGAATACTGTGGTGACTATATGTACAGACTTTTTAAGATTATTTGTCATTATCACATTCATACAATCTGTGTTAAACGTGTTAACAAACATAACAAAAAAGGATATGACCCTATCATTATGCAAGCACTGCATGTTTAGATGTTGACCCATTTACAGTTCGCCACAATGCTTTACAATTAATGTTGCGATGACCCGACTGATTTTGAACCGTATGATAACTTCTACTCACAGGAATTTATTACGATATATAATATAGAAGGCTAGAAAGAATATAGTTATAGTATATGTATATAGTAAAGGGCCTTCTTCTGCTCTCTATCTCTATCCTTCAATAATATATATCGTAATGAATGCATGTGCTTCTACCTAAATAGGCCTAATTTTTTATTTAATATTGTCTGATCGTCATCATTCTCTTTTTGTCCTGGCTTCTGACAAGTATTTGCTTTGTGGCTTTCTGGGAATTTCTATTCATATATACATGATCATTTTCTGTTATACTTATATTGCCTACTAATTGCTATTCATACTTCCTAGTTTGTAAGGGGTTATAGCCTGGCTGGTCGAATTTTATTGGAATGAAAATAGGGTAAGAGTGAGGTATGGTGCACTCTAGAACCTGGTTTAACCCCAGCAGCCTTTATGTCACTGACCATTCCAAGGAGGTACCCATATTGTCACTGACCATTCCAAGGAGGTACCCATATTTCAACCGTTTGAGTTTGCCATTTCACATACTTTGCTATTTTCTACCCTTGTGATTGGTGTTTGTTTCAAATACGTGTGTTTGGTTGATTGATTGTGTTCTGTGAATGTTATATTTCCTTCTCGACTTTTATACCATAATTTGTTTCTGACGCAAAATAGGATATGGATCACATTTAGTGATACTGATAGTTTTAAACTGTAAACATGATTCTATTACACTATTTAATACATTGCGTCCCATGGATCAACGCGATACAAACCGTAGGAAAATATTCAAGTTCATGATGTGTTTGAGAAACGTTGACAAACTTCTTAACCAGAAGTTGCCTGTTCAATCAATCAGAACCTAGAATTGAAACTCAAGGTCACATAAGCACCAATGTTGGTTGGACAGTTAATGATCATATGTAACAAAAGTGCAAATTTCAAATAAATCATTTAGGTAGTATTCAAGATGTTTTGGAGAAACTCTGTCGGACGTCATACCCAAACAATGACGTCGCTCAATCGCCTTCCAACGAAACTAGTCAATAAAAAACCCATTATTTTTCTGATAAATACAATCAAACGTCTGTAACAAATTAGTGAACCAATTTGGAAGTTTCCAATTTAATAAGACAGTAATTGCAGTAACTACTATTCTATTTTCAAGGTAAATTAAAGGTCCATAACTGTATTAAGAAATCTAAAAGCTACCACCGAACGGATTCTAAATATCTGCCAGTATGTTAATGTTATTAAGACTTCACACTATACGCTACGGTTTAAACCCTACACAATTCAAGATAGTTGTTGCAATAACCATATTTTTTAAGTAAATTAAGGGCCCTACCTCTATTCCAAAATGGCAAAACAATTTGATGTATCATAAATATTATTAACGTATACTGGTATCCTATTTGTATATAAAATTTCCACCCAAAATGTTGTTTAATTTTCAACAAAACTTGATTAATTAACATAAACTCAACACAAAAATGTATTTTCGTAGATAATCAGGGGCCATAACTCTATTTAGAAAAGGCAAAGGTACACATTGATCGTAAGGAAGTGATGTCTGTTTGATATAAGGCTTCACAGCAATTTTAGTTAAAATCCAAAATAAGATAAAGAAACCTTGCACCTAAGCTTTACCCAAAATGTGCATTTTTGTTAAGTAACTCAGGGGTCATAACTCTATTCTGAAAAGGAGAAAATCGGTCTTGCTCGTAAGAAAGTGACATCTTAACGATATAACACTTCACAGTAAAGTTGGTTTTAACCGAAAACAATTTACAGAAGTTATTAACAACGTGCATGAAAGCTTTAGCCAAAAGGTGGATGCCCGTCCCTCCCTCCACCCATCTGCCCGCCATCTTCAATCCTTAAACCGCTTTTGATTTAAAAAAAAATAATTGAAAATTGCATTCGGCATAAACAGAATATAATTAGGCGTGCATATGTCTTATTTATGTACAAAACAAAATCATATCACTAAAATATAAACTTGTACACCTTTTTTCTTTGAATATCAATATTTTCTTATCACTTATGGGCTTCCGTAGAAAATGCGTTGGTGTTACGAAATGCAAAGAATACCATTAATCCATACAGTGGTTTCGTATAGAGTACAGTTTCTGCTATTGATATGCAAAAAATCACGAGTATATCTTTCCGGGTAAACCAAAAGTGTTTTTTTGCACGATACGTGAGGTTGGGTCCCAGCCTATACGGTCTAAAATTATAAAGTCGAAAGTGTTACGTAAGTGTTACTTACGACAACTGAGCAACATTCAGTCTGGTACCCGTTCTCATATCAGTTTGCTTAAGCAGGGTTTTATTCATAGTCGTAAGTGAAAGCAGGTAAGCAGCCCGTTTTATGGAACATTGATCGTAAATCAATTTCTTTAAATGCTTCACTATAAATTACACTTTCCAAATAGACGTGATTTCATTTCATTTTCTTATACATGTTATATGTCTGCACTACGTGTACACATAATTGTCCACATTGAACATGTTGAATCCTTCGTTAAAAAAAATAAACGATTTTAAAATTTAAGTATATCAGGTTGTGCTGTTAGTAGCATTTGTAATAGTAGCAGTCGTGGTAACCGTGGTAGTTATAATGGAAGTTGCAGCAGCAGCAGCAGCAGCAGCAGCGGCAGCAGCAGCAGCAGCAGCAGCAGCAGCAGAAGCAGCAGCAGTAGTAGTAGTAGTAGTAGTAACAAGGGTAGACGCCATGTAACCAGCAACATAATGTATGCAATTATTTTCTGTTATTGTGCGCTCCTATTTTAACTAATTTTGTATTTAGAGGGTGATAAGATATATACGGAATGACCATGCCTTTTCACCGTATAAAGCTTACTTTGGTGTGAGCTATATACGTATAAAATATGAGATATATGCCTACATATAAAGCTTACTGGTGAGCTATATACGGAATGAGCTTTATACGGTGTTACAATGCCTGCCTGTGGAATCCCCCGAATATTTGGTGTGGTATATGTGGGCTTTGTACATATGGAATGAGAGAGGCCGACCACTCAGCAGCTGAACGGATCCAACATGGGGAAGACAGACGAGGTTCATTGGAGCAAAGGAGCCAGCAACCTGCGTGCCTATCAACTTTGTGATGGTTATATGTTGCAAGAAGCGGGGTGGCCCAAAAACCAGACCCCAGCCTACCATAGCGGATGTAGGGGCACCACAACCTAGAGGAGCCACGAGCATACTTCAACGCCGCAGCGACAACTACATAGAGCGAAAGCGACACGACATCTACACACCTTCAAGAGAAACGACGCAGACACAACATCATCGCAGACACACCTAGAAAATGTCCACACATAATGCCGGGCCAACGTGGGATTCTTCACGGGGGTCCAAATGGCGGGGGGACCTTAGAATTCATCATCATTATTTGAAGTGAAACATAGTCAACCAGTCGTACATGCAAAACCGAGGTAATACCACTTTTTTTAAGTGAACTGTCAGTGTCGAGACTACTTCAATACTTCTTAGAACAGACTTCACTCCAACATGAAATCATTATATACCAGTTTGTTGCGTGTATTTTTTTTTTATATATAATATGTGATTTTTTTTGATAATATTTGAAACTATAAAAAAATATTTAACTGAATGCCCAGATGCGCATTTAGAATTGACACAAACTTCAACTCGTAGTTGCATAACTAAGCAAACGTGACGTTAACAACATATCAATACAATTTGAAAAAAAAACATAAAAAAAACAATAAATAAATAAAATCCACAAGCCACAAACTGTCTATTGTTAATAATACTATACACTGCATAAGATAAGCCCAGAAAGCAGCTCACCAGTGAGCAAGGCTGTACTGTTACTTCTGAGTAACCATGACATTATAATTTCCTACCTAAGTGGTCAGTGTGGTCAATTTCACAGCAGGGGAGCAATTATTTTGTGATAAGCCTCTGATAACATGATTCTGGCTGCCCATATGTTTGCACAAATTATTTAGAGAACATAAATGAATTGATGATGTTACTAGTATGCCACACATTTCCAAAACTACAGATTTTTTATAGCAAAATAATAATTGTGAGTGACAGAATATTTTAATATTTTTATTCAAATACTTCGAATGCAGATAAGAGTTTTTTTGAGTCGGTATGCTTTAAAATGCAAAGATGAGTGGAAAACTGAGGGAAGAACATAACATTTTATTTGTTATTTATTCAATTTAATTTGCTCGAGGACATATAATTAATTGTATCGGGCCAAAAAAAGGAATTGTGCACTTTTTTAATGATTAATAAGTTCGTAAATATATACAAATTTTCAGCGAATGTCGAACGATAGTAGAGCATTTATTTTTAAAAATAAAATTACCAATATAGACAATTCAACTCAACAACATATGAAAATGCACGTTGTTGTGCGTGCACGTTTAAGGACTATCGGTCAGCCATCTTGATCCAAATAATCCAAAATCGATGAGATATGATCAAGTGATTTTTTCAACGATGTACGCATTTTAGGCACGAGCAATGTCAACCATATAGTACATGACAGTAATTCAACACTATTGATGTGAACATAGTATTAGAAAGAATACTTATATGACAGAAATTGTGCGCTTTATATTCGAAAAGTTTGGTACAGTTTTGCTCAAAGTTGTTTTGTTTTTAACTGTGAAATAAACTGGTCCATAAAATAGTCCATTTATCCAGCGAGTGCAGACGAGACATCATTTCTGAATAAAATAAGCCATGTTATCACATCATCCAAAATTCGAAGTACACCTTAAGCTAACTAATAATTCGGGAACAAAGCTTCCAATCAATAACGCATGAGCCTGGATGACAAAAAAACAACAACGCTTAAATTGTAATGAAAATGTCGAACAAAATCTAACTTTCGGCAATTTTAATTCTTTATTTTGATAGTATTTGAGACCAAAAGCAGAAAATGTCAAAGTAGTTTTTATAACATAACATGGCTTCTGGGAGTGCAATAAAGCCATGACTTATTTCTCGTAATACACTAGTGTATTACAGATGCAAATGAGGACCGAATCACAGTGTTTGTATACAGTAAAACATTTAATACCAATTGTTTTCATGGTATGTCATACTGTACGTTCAGACACTTTAATTATGTATCATTATTTGAAATCTTACTTCATAAAACGAACGTTAGTAACGTTAATTTGGTTTAGGGTGTCGCATTATTTGTAAGGCGACCGCATTTACAACCGCGAAACGTAGCGACGTCGTGTAAACAACAAAACGACGTCATGATTTGCCTTACAAATTGCCGCCGTATATAAGGAAAATGACAACATTAAAGTGAAACTATCACGTCGTAGGTGGGTTATGTGATAAACAGAATCTTACATTCCTGACTATGTGTTATTGACTTTAATAAACTCGTTGGATAAAAAGATAGGATACTCGGCAAGAGCCTCGTATCCTATCATTTTATCCAACTCGTTTATTAAAATCAATAATACACAGTCACTCATGTAAGATCCTCTATATATGAATATATGATATAAACTGATCTTATTTTATTTAATTTTCTGTTTCAGATTAGTGCTACCAGTTAATCAGTTCCCTATATGGCAAGCTGAACTACTATTTATTCAAAAACAAGCTATCTGTTTTATCTTACAGTGATATCTCTCTAAGCTAGAGAGATAGCTCATTAAGTTAAGAGATATATTTGTAAGGCAAAGAAATGTCTCCTTAAGGAAGAAAAATATATCTTTAATGGTATTATAAATATATCTCTTTAACTTCAGGAGATATGTCTCATTCTTAAGGAGATATCTCTGTAACTTATAAAGATATCTGTTTAACTTAAAGAGATATCTCTTTTGCTAAACAATATATCTTGTTTTCAGTGACATCTCTGTAAGTTAAAGAGATATCTCTGTAGCGCTGAGAGATATCTCTATACGACAGAGAGATATCCATTACAAAGAAAGATATCTCTTCAGAACGAGAGATCTCTCAAAGAACAGAGATATCTCTCGAAGAACAGATACATATATTTAAAAAAAGAGATATCTCTCTTATATAGAAGATATCACTGTAAGATAATTTATTCAAAAGCAAGCTATCTTTTTTATCTTACAGAGATAGAGAGATATCTCCTTACATTAAAGAGATATATTTGTAAGACAAAGAGATGTCTCCTTAAGGAAGAAAAATATCTCTTTTAATGGTATTATAAATATATATCTTTAACTTATAAAGATATCTGTTTAACTTCAAGAGATATCTCTTTTGCTAAACAAGATATCTTGTTTTCAGAGATATATATGTAGGTTAAAGCGATATCTCTGTAGCGCTGAGAGATATCTCTCTAATACATCTCCATTTTTTTCTAAGACACATTCTGAGTAAAAAAATTCTCATACTCTTTTAATGACACTTTTGCTATTAACATTTTCTAATTTCATCAACATTTTCTATCAATAAATGATTTGTAAATGTTTCCATTGTGTTGCTTATCCTCTGTGAATGAAAACCATAATGAATGATTTGTACTTGTAAAATTCCACACTGACCACTTCTGATTGCCTCTCTCTCTCTCTCTCTCTCTCTCTCTCTCTCTCTCTCTCTCTATCTGTTTTTGTATGCCCATAATTTAAACAAGAATGGAAAAGGTTTTTTTCGAAAGAATTGAAAAAAATATATATAAAATAATTCGCTGAAAACAAACTTATCATATTGCAGTCATTTTTTTCAATCTAGCAAACCACCCCCCCCCCCCCCCCCCCACCCCACACACCCACAAACAAAGCTTTATTACGTTATTAAGCTTACTATAAATACACCGAAAGCTCGCCAATTTCACGCACACACACAAACATATTATTATGCGGGATACGCGTATTGTCATGCTTAGTGACTGACATTTAGTGACTGACATATGGTAATGTGTACTGGGCTTGGGTATACTTAAAGTCACATGCCCGTCAACATCAGGCAGGTTTTAAAATCAACAGGCAGGTTTTAAAATCGATGCACATCGTTTCTAAGTCGACGAACGATAAGGTATATATGTAACTAACTTATGTTGCGAATCTGCTCTATGACTACAATTTAAACATCTAAACCGACCAGCCAAAAACATCGCCCTTTTGTTATTGTTCGAAGCTTCGAATAAAACGGTACCAACTCTAAATTAATTTCACACATATTCATGTGCGGGTATTTTATGAACCCGTGGATAAATATACAGTTTTAATAAGTACATATGCATTATTTTGTAACGTCAACACATGAGTAAAGTCTGGAAATACGGTTTTATAGCGAATGTTGGACCCATTGCGTTAACTTATCATATTTTAGCAAATTATAGATGTGGTGTTGCACCAATAAGACTCGAAACACGAATATAAAGTCCTATGCATTACTGTATGGAAACAGCTCTCAGTGAGCCAATGCTTATCTAATTTCACTGATTAGCTTCATTAACAATAAAACTATTAATCGTATCAAGGAGATCCTAGTTGACCACATGTGGTCCATTAGGTCAATGCAGAGGTACTTTAAACAGATGTGAACTGGTCTGTTATTTATGAATCTGTTTGCATGTTGGTATCATTTATACAAATACATGAGTACATTTCAAAATGTGTATATATTCGATGTACATGTATATGCCAGTTCTACAGATAAGACGTGTATCTGCGTGTAATGACGCATATTTTTTCATCAAAACGCATTAAAAAATCGTCATTAAAGTATTGTTTGGACCCATTGCGTTACCTTATCATATTTTAGCAAAAATTGTTTTAAGAATACGCATTAGTATTAAAATGTAAATGTAATATCAAATACCCGCGTACAAACCAATGACTTTCATAGAAAAAATCGAGTGATCGAAAACAAGTCGGCTGTTTGACACAAATTAAAGCCATTTAAAGACGACTGACAGCTATAATGCATATATATAAGCGGAAGGGGAAATACGTTATGTTTTATATTAATGACAAAGAGTATTTACAGATTAAACATTTTACATTAATGTCTTTTTTGTTTTAAGAATACGCATTAGTATTAAAATGTAAAGTGTGTATGCAGTGAGCACTGCATACGAGAGGTGTTCAACTTATAATTGAACACTTGTGTTTAAGATGTTATTTAATTTATATCATAACAAATGCGTGGTTTAATGATGTGAAACTGTCATTTAGAACGTATGCATTTAAAAATAATCTCCAATTTCACGCTGTACGTTTTAAATTACATTTCGAATTAGGTGTACACTATTTTCTAGATTTAAACCTATATGTTTCTGTTGCCGTGGAGCTTTACCTTAAACCAAATATTTCCACTAAATGCATATCATAATTGTTTAAAACTGTGTTTATAATTTAAATATGATCGTATGTTTTATTTTAAGACAAAAATATAGATGTTGAATTAAACGCTCGACTTTTTACCGCAATATTAAGAAATTGACAGATAATAGGACAGTTTGCTCGTATGTTACTGATAATTTTATATATTTTCCAAAATAACTATTTTATTCACATTTTGTGATTTAAAAACATGAACAGTTATTAATGATGTATATCATATACCTTATAAAGATATCTTTGGTAAAAATTATTATTATTTTTAACATTATTTGCAAATGTGTGTGTTTCGCCCCTAAATTTTTAGTTATATATTTTTTTCTATCTTTTCTTTTAATAAACTTATGAAACTTGTTTTTTTATAGCAGAGGAAATCACAAAAATGCATGCAATTGATGTTTCGAACTAGAAGCTTTCGTAATTTAACATAGTTGAATTTCATGTTATTTTTTTCTGAAATCTTGAAAATCGCGACATTTCAAAAAAAGACATATCACACTCTGTTTACGTTCAGACATGGACATAGCAGAATACTATAACCTTAAACGACATTTTAAAAGCATTTGTCTTAAAATGTGTATTCCAGTTATTTTTATAATTGAAGATGTTTGCTTCAAAATGTCATTCTCTACCTTTTTTTTCCAAAATTACGGAAGCAGCAACATTAGGAAGCACATACTATTGCATATCATAATGTTCATATCGAAGGAATCATTAAACTTGACATTAAGATCAACATATTCGGCGAGAATTTCAAGATAGTTGATTCAGTTACACATTGAAAGTGTTCACTTATAAGTTGAACTCCTCTCGTATTTAATCAAAGTGGGTATACATATATATATGTATATAATATACATACATGTAATCAAAGGGTGTTTATAATATACATACATCTGTAATAGAAGAGTGTGTATATAATGTACATGTACATGTATCTGTAATCGAAGTATGTATATAGTGTACATATACATGCATCTGTAATCGAAGTGTGTATATAATGTACATGTACATTTACCTGTAATCCAAGTGTGTATATAATGTACATGTATCTGTAATCGAAGTGTGTATATAGTGTACATTTATCTGTAATCGAAATGTGTATATAATGCAATGTATCTGTAATCTAAGTGTGCTATATAATGTACATGTATCTGTAATCGAAGTGTGTATATAATGTACATGTATCTGTAATCGAAGTGTGTATGCAGTGAACATGTACATGTAATCGATTGATTGATTGAATTGGGGTTTTACGGCACACCAACACAAGAAAGGTTATATGACGCCAAACAGGGATGAACATGCCAGGCTCATCCTCCATTTACATCTAGATAAAATATGGAGCATGGGCCTAGAACCTTGTAACCTGCAGAACTGCAGAGTTGCTGCAAATTCTATTGTAGACACTCCATTTAGGATGGAGCCACGTTTCCACATTTGCATATGCGATGTCATTAAGAAGAATACCTTGAAATTACCTGTGTTATCGTTCAACATAAGGTATTTTGAGTATTGGACTATATAAGTATTGGACTAAAACAGTAAAACGTAAGTGTAGACATTTTATTTGTATTATTCAACATGGCTTCTTCATCAACGCCTAACTCATTGAATCCAGACAAGAAGAGGGAGTTAGAACCTGCACACCCAGTCCAAGCACGAACCCATCCAAGAAAACTAGGGCTGAGGGTGATAGTTCTGACAATGATACCGATATGGACACTGAGCACACCGTCCCACTCTCCTCTTCAGAAATGAAAAATATCGCACATTGTGTATTTCTCTCTATGAAAGACGAAATGAAAGATTTTATAAGTGAATCGGTAAAGTCCATGTAGCCGGCACAATCAGTTGCCGATGCAGTTACAGACACTCTCAATACTAGACTCGCAGAACTCGAGTCAGAGAACCGCCGACTGTCGGGTCAGGTTGAAACACTCACAGAGCGAGTAAAGCAATTAGAAGTTCTAAATTCTGATCATGATTTTAAGCTAGATGTTGCGGAGCAATATTCGAGACGTAATTGTTTACGGATCTCCGGTCACTCAGAGTGTCCGAGTGAAAAAAACGGACGATATTGTTTTTACAAGTTGCCAACGCATGCAAGGTTAACATCAACAAAACGGATATCGATCGATCACATCGTGTTGGTCCAATTTCTCAAAGCCGGCCGAGAGATGTCATTGTGAAATTTACATCGTATCAACAAGTGATGGACGTTTGTTCTATAAGGATAATGCGGGTCCTGAACGCCATCTTCTTAGAAGTGCGAGTGGCCTTGATAAGTATAAATAAATACCGAGACGTGAACTGCATAAACATTAATTCACGAACTTTCCTAACAGATGGATCCATGCTGAAACACGAGCTCCAGTTAAAAAATGTATACACAATGATATTTACAATATCTAACTGTATTATATATGACGGACACGCTCATTCAGTACATGTGTATTTCTAGGTTAATAATATATGTTACCTGTTAATAAACAACGGTGTATTTTCGACTGAGGGTTTGTGTCAAACTTAGTACTGACTGTCAAACTGAACATTATATAACCATGATGTAGCTAAAAGTAACTATTAAATGTTTTACTTTATATTGCATTTAAAATGGTGTGCATGTTGTTTTGTTTTTTAAGCATGTAAACAATATGTGTCTGGATGTATATATATATATTATATAGCCGTCAAGTGTATGAAAACCATATACTTGTTTGACAGGTAATTTCTACTTTGAGACGGCCCTTTTCTCTCCGTCAGCCTAAAGACGTTTTTATCTTTACTGGTTTTCACATGAACACGTGCAATATATGAAATTATGACCGTGACATATTTATGTAACTTAACAATGTGATAAGCTTTGCAATACATGGACCAATTGTTGTGTAAATAATGCGATTTGTGTGTATATTAACTGCAATTGTTCTATTTACGAAAAATAGAGTTAGCAAATCGAGTCTTGCTGTAAATTATAGCGTGGGCTTATGAATAGGGATAATGCGTGGTTTGTAGATTAAAATACAGTTTTGTTCCGTGTTCTGTCACGGGATTTGTATAGTAAACACATTTTCTGGAACAATTTTATTTATTTTTAGCTCGACTATTCGAAGAATAAGAGAGCTTATGTAATCACCACGGGTCGGCGTCGGCGTTGGCGTTGGCGTTGGCGTCGGCGTCGGCGTCCCACATCAAGGTTTGCGTGTAAGCTGTGTTTACAAGTGTATATCTCTTACATTTCTTATCCTACCACAAACCAAATTTGTTCATGGGCTTCCTTATAGCATTATCTTAAGGGCTGCATAAGCAATTTTGGTTCCTGTAACCCATGGGCTCCCATGGAACCCAAATTATGATAGCCCATAAAATGTGTCCCATTTCACATCAAATTTTGCGTGTAAGCTGTGTTTACAAGTCTATATCTCTTACAATTCTTACCCTAGCACAACCAAATTTGGCCATTAGCTTCCTTATAGCATTATCGTAAGGGCTGCTTAAGTAATTTTGGTTCCTGTAACCCCAAGGCTCCCATGGAACCCAAATTCTGATAGCCCTTAAAATATGTCTGTTTCACATCAAATTTTGCGTGTAAGCTGTGTTTACAGGTCTATATATCTCTTACATTTTTTGTCCTAGCTGAACTAAATTTTGGAATTGGTTTCCTTGTAGTATGTTGTAAAGGGTTGGATAAGTAATTTTGTCTTCTGCAAATTCTGGGCTCCCATGGAACCCAAATTGTGATGGCCCATAAAATGTGCAATAAAGGCAGATCTAGGTTTGCATGTAAGCATGTATATATTTATAATTTAGTTTCGGGATTTGTTATAGCATTATGCATCTTATTACTTCACCCATATTGGGGCATGGGCTCACTCCTCCCCCCCCCCACCCCCTCTACCCCCGCCCGCTATTCTGTATTGTTTTAGTCAATTCTTACAGATATATGTTGCAACCCTCCCCGCCCCCACCACTCCACCTCCCCGCCTCTCACCCCCACTACCCCGCCCCAGACTTGATTTTTTTTTTGGACATATTTCTGTGTTGCTTTTGTCAATTCTTACACATATATGTTGCAACCCTACCTGCCACCGCCCCCCCCCCCCCCCACCCCCTGCCTCTCACCCCATCACCCCACCCATCACGCCCCACACTTGAATTTTTTTTATTTATTTTTTTATATATTTCTGAGTTGTTTTAGTCAATTCTTACACATATATGTTGCAACCCTCCCTGCACCCCCCCCCCCACCCCCCCCCCCCCGCCTCACACCCCATCACCCCCCACCACGCCCCACACTTGAATTATTTTTTATTTTTATTTTTTATATATTTCTGTGTTAACAACATATATGTTGCAACCCTCCCTGCACCCCTCCCACCACCCCCCCAACAAACCCCAGACTTGAAAACATATTTCTTTGTTGTTTTAGTCAATTCTTACACACATATGTTGCCCCACCCCAACTCCCAATGCACTCTCGCCTCTCACCCCATCACCCCAAACCCGCCCCAGACTTGAAACTTTTTTTTTTTTACATATTTCTTTGTTGTTTTAGTCAATTTTTACCCATATATGTTGCCCCATCCATCCCCCACCCAACCCGCTCCTGCCTCACACCCTCACCCATGCTCCACCCCACCCCACCCAACCCCACCCCACCCCTACTTGAAACTGTTTTTTTAAACATATTTCTGTGTTGCTTTTGTCAATTCTTACACATATATGTTGCAACCCCCCCCCCCCCGCCTCTCACCCAATAACCAAACCAACCACGCCCCACACTTGAATTTTTTTTTTTTTTTTTTACATATTTCTGTGTTGTTTTAGTCAATTCATACACATATATGTGCAACCCTCCCTGCCCCCACCACACACACACCTCCGCCTCCCCCCTACCCCCTCTCACCCCGCCCCACACATGGATTTTTTTTTTTTTTTTTTACATATTTCTTTGTTGTTTTAGTCAGTTCTTACATACATATGTTATCCCCTCCCCCGACCCACTCCTGCCTCTCCCCCCGCTCCTCCCACCCATCCCCAACGCCCAACGCCCACTTGAAAATCTATTTTTGTTATTGTTTTTTTTTACATATTTCTGTGTTGTTTTAGTCAATTCTTACACATATATGTTGAAACCTTCCCCGCCCCCACCCCGCCTCTCAGCCCGCCTCTCAGCCCGCCTCTCACCCCATCCCCCCCTCCCCCTCCAACACTTGAATCTTTTACATATTTCTTTGTTGGTTTATTCAATTCTTACACATATATGTTGCCCCCTCCCCCTGCCCCCAACCCACTCCCGCCTCTCCCGCCTCTTTCCCCCACACCCCACCCCCACTTGAAACTTTTTTTTTTTACATATTTCTGTGTTGCTTTTTTTCAATTCTTACACATATATGTTGCACCCTCCCCCCGCCCTCAACTCACTCCCGCCTCTCCTCCCCAAACCCCCCCCCCCACCCCCACCCAATCCACGCCTCTCACCACTCCCCACTTGATTTTTTTTTTTTTACATATTTCTTTTTTGTTTTAGTCAATTCTTACACATGTTGCCCCCTCCCCCCCCCCCCCACACACACACGCCTCTACCCCATCCCCACTCAAACTCGATTTTTTTTTATATTTGTTTCTTCATATTTGTGTGTTGTTTTGGTGAATTATTACATAGCTTCTTACACATATAATATTATGTTGCCCTCACCACCCCCATTCCCCCCACCTCTCTCCCACCCCCACCCCGCACCCCACTCAAAACAATATTTTTTTTATTTTATTTTTTTTTTACATATTTCTGTGTAGTTTTGGTCAATTCTTACACATAGTTATGTTGTGCTCCCAACCCCACCCCACATTGTTGTAGCCTTGTTTTCTGATGGTATATACTAGCTATAAATTTATTATTCTCCGAAAAATCGAATAGTCGAGCTGCGCTGTTCTCCGACAGCTCTTGTTAAATATCGCAATCGACTGTTCGTTGACATCTATTAACTCAATTTGATAATTGTCTTCAAATGTGCAAGCTAATAATAATAATAATAACGTAACACATATTGTAGTCCTATGTCGTAATTAAGTGGTATCGATATAATCGGTTTTCTCGTGTGATAAACAGTGTTTGTAGTAAAGATTTTAAAAGTGTGCTTATTAAAATGATCAAGCATAAATATTTAGGACACATTTATTTAGAATGCGTGCTCATGCACTGTATTTACTCTTAGTAGCTTTTGTATCCTAAATATGTATAATGTAACGTTGTATATTCCACTGAGCAGAAACAACACTTATTATAACATTTTGT
>JAWPHD010005810.1:107500-155664 GCA_037043455.1 Cyrtodaria siliqua | reverse complement strand
AATAAGCAAAGCGAACCATAATATTTAGATGTCATCTCATGCCGCCTCATAGTTCCTGAGCTATGTATATCCTAGCTAAATATATACATGAGCGTGCATCGAAAATTCTAAAGCGCTCATTATACGCATTTCAAATAGATATAGGGTTCAAAATTATAGACAAAATAAACTAAACTATTGCCACCGTATATATATTCATTGTTGGCATATCTTTCTTCCAATCATTATATTAGTTAATCTTCAATGATGTGCTCCTACAAACACTTACTGTTACTCTATCTATGTACACATGCGACTATGGGTGTGCATGTCTCGGGATCGACATGGAACCTTCTCTTAATATCAATTTACATGAACATAAATTTGCGAACAGATTCGTCGAAATGTTCGACAAGGGCATGAGCGCATTAATGTTTAATTAATGTCTATTACTTCCTGTTATAAAACGAGACTCTGAAGGAGCGACATAAACACGTCGAAGTGCACCTTTAAACGTAGGAGAACATAGAATCGCCATTTTATTATGAGGAAAATTAGTTACCATCATGCCAAACAAAAAAGAATACAATGACGAATAAACAGCGCGTGTATCATTCACATTACTATGAATATGGTTATGTGGTAAAAGTGTATATTATAGTCGACCAGGAAATGCAGCATTCTAGGATAACGAAAAGCAAATCTTACAAGGACAATACGGCTACAGCCTTGAAACGGTCAGTTGCTTTAAGGGCCACTGGGGAGTTTAATCCAGGTTTTAGGGTGCACCAAACCTCATACCTACCCTTTTGTCATCCGAATTAAACGGGACAGTGTAAATAAAACAATCCATGCCATGTCTTTACCTCTTACAAACTAGGCAGCAATAAAAGGAAACATAAATATGCTCATGTATACCACAATAAGGGTTAGAGAGCCACGAATCAACTACTCAATGACTTGGCAGAAGCAAGAGCAACATGAGAATTAAACATTAATATAAATGTTCATATATCTGAACATATCAACAAATAACTAGCTAAAGTTCACATATAAAAGCAGGCGAACAATTGTATGGCCATTTTCTTATGAGGAAAACTATAATATTGCACAGACACAACATATACAATATTACTTTACTACCATACAATATCAACACATAATAGGCTGTGAGCTAATAGGAGAAACCCTCCCCCCCCCAGGGGGAATTTTGTACAGTATGATTTTCTGAAAGAACATACAGTAAGTTTTAAAATGAGACATGTGTGCCATGTGAGCGTTGGGGCTTTAGTGAGTTTTGGGGTAAAACGTTGCGTTTTTAGACGAAAATCGCCGAAATCTGGAATTATTTTTTAGAAAAAGAATGGAATATATTAGAACCAATTTGAATTGATGGCATCTTTCTCGGAACGTATCTCTACGTGTCCCACCATAAAATTTATGGATCCGATACTTAAATATTGAGATTTTGGGTAAAAATGTTAAAAAAATGAATAAAATCGCTGATTTCTGTAATACATTGGGGGTATTTAACTAAAAATTAGAAAAATATCTAATACAATAGAAAAAAGAAATATTGTAACCTTTTTGGGCAGGGTAAGGTCCGGTGATTAAACAGAAAAAAGTTCCAAACCGCATGATGTTTGGAAATGCCTTAATTTTGAGGTGAAAAATTTGCATTTTTGTCAAAAATCGTCGGAATCTGGAATTATTTTTTAAAATTAGTTTCAACATAAACTTATCAAATTGAAGCAATAGAATGTTGCACAGCATGCATATTCTAGTTTTTCTTTGCATCATATATAACATATGTGCTCAAATATTGGCATTTTAGGGCAAAATGTTGGAAAAAATGACAAAAATCACTGCTTTCTGTAATCCATTGGGGGTATTAGGTTAAAATCTAGAAACACATTTAATACAATTGAATAAGGACACATTGTAATATTTTTGGAATAGACAAAGGTCCAATAATTAAGTAGAAAAAAGTCCCGAACCGTATGATGCTTGAAAATGCCTTAATTTTTAGGCGAAAATGTGTATTTTTGTCAAAAATCGACGAAATCTGGAATTATTTTTGAAAATAGTTTTAACATAAACTTATCAAATTGAATTAATATAATGTTGCACAGCATACATATTCAAGTGTTTCCTGGAATCATGTATAACATATCTGCTGAAATATGTTGGAAAAAAGGACTAAAATCACTTATTTCTATTTGGTTAAAATCTAGAAAAATATATAATACCGGTACAATAGAAAAATAGACTGTAAGCTAGTAGGAGTAACCCTCACCCCAGGGGGAATTTTGTACACCCTATTTTTCTGAAAGCCCATTATGTGTAGAGCATTCTGGAACATGTCATGTACCAACTGGCGACTTGGACTTTACCACGTTACCGGCATTTCGAACATGGTACATAGAGCTAGATACAGTATAAGTTATAAACAGAGAAATAGCGTTGAGCGACCCTCTGCATACGGCCACTGGGCCGACCCACATACTTTGCAACACAACGGGATCGGTGGCCAGCTGTCAGCAAAGGTCCCCAGTACGTGTGGCACTCGGTCAGTAGTCCATATTAGGGGAAAGGCTACCCGAGTTCGAGTTTCGAACATGGGACATAGAGCTATATACAGTTATATAGAAGGATATAGCGTTGAACGACCTTCGGCCGACGGCCGCTGGGCCGACTTACAGATAGGGTGACAAAACGAGACTAGTGGGCAGCCGTCGGCAAAGGTCCCGGCAACGCGTGGCATTCAATCGCTAGGCTGTATCAGGGGGGAGGCTACCCGAGTTCGGGTCTCGAACCTCGTAACTCACCTAGAGCTTTATACAGTATAGTTATATATGTATAGAGGGAAATAGCGTTGAGCGATCTTCGGTCGATGGCCGCTGGACCGATCCACATATTTTGTGACACAACGGGACCGGTGGCCAGCCGTCGGCAAAGGTCCCCGCTATGCGTGGTACCCGGTCCCTAGGGCTTATCAGGGTGAGGGCTACCCGAGTTTGAGTCTCGAACAAGGCACATAGAGCTATATACAGTTATATAGAGGGAAATAGCCTTGAACGACCTTCTGCCGATAGCCGCTCAGCCGATAGCCGACCCACATATTTTGTGACATAACGGGACCGGTGGCCAGCCGTCGGCAACGGTCCTCGCTACGCGTGGCACTCGGTACCTAGGTCGTATCAGGGGAAAGGCTACCTGAGTTTGCGTCTCGAACATGCCACCTAGAGCTATATAGTAAATAGCTTTGAGCGACCTGCAGCCGACGGCCGCTGGGCCAACCCACAGGTTTTGTGACACAACGGGAACGCTGGTCAGCCATCGGCAACGGTCTTCGCTACGCGTGGCACTCAGTCCCTAGGTCGTAACAGGGGGAAGACTTCCGGGTCTCGAACATGGCACCTAGAGCTATATACAGTATAGTTACATAGAGAGAAATAGCCTTGAGCGACCCACAGCCGACGGCCGCTGGGCCGACCAACAGGTTTTGTTGACTCAACGGGAACGTAGGCCAGCCTCGGCAAAGGTCCCCGCTACGCGTGGCACTCGGTCGCTAGACCGTATCAGGGGGAGCGCTACCTGAGTTCGGGCCTCGAACATGACACCTAGAGCTATATACAGTATAGTTATAGAGAAATAGCTGCTGGGCCGACCTACAGATCTTGTGACACAACGGGACCATCGTGGACGCCATGTTTGATTTATTTTTATTGTGTTACACATAAATTTCAGCTAGTATACATATGCATATTATACATAGTCTAAAACAGACGAACACCAGTTTTTACAGCCACCTATTTGCACTAAAAATAAGTTTGTTTTTGGTAATGAATGTGGTGTAACATACATTACAGAATAGTTTCATTAAGTTTGAAGCGCTTCTCAACTTATATTAATAAAAGTACATGTATTATGTTTTTTACATGGTTTTGATTTAATTTATATTCAACATTTTTAATGTACAAATTTTAATTGTTATGTAAGGTAACATAGTTTACATGCACGTAACTCACTAAAGCCCAACGCTCATAATTGATGGCACACCTGTCTCATTTTGAAACTTATTGTATGTTCTTTCAGAAAATCATACCCTACAAAATCCCCCATGGGGGAGAGTGTGGGGGCTGGGTGGGGGGTGGGGGAGTCTACAGCCAGCTCAAGAACTAGTACATGATGTGTTGTATTTGTTCGGGAGGTTCTTTTTATAAAAAAATCCCGTAAGGTATCAGCTAGAGCAGGCTTTAGCAAATAAAATGTCAGCGTGCCATGCACTCCTTGGAAACATATGATGGGTCAATGGCAATATCACTAGGTGAGAGTAGGAATTTTCCATAGAAAAAGAAGGTTTTCTGGTATATTATTGCACATTGGACTGCAGAAATGTTATAAAAAAAAAAATCCGTTCTTTCTTATAATGCACTTTTAATTTTTTTCCAATACCTCAATGTATTACAGTAATCAGCGATTTTAGTCATTTTTTCAACATTTTGCCCTAAAATATAAATACTTGAGCATATATGTTATATCTGATACAATAAATGACTTGGATATGTATAGTGTGCAACATTTTATTGCTTCAATTTGATAAGTTTATGTTCAATTTATTTTCAAAAGATAACTCCAGATTCCGTCGATTTTTGACGGAAATACACATTTTTCGCCTGAAAATTAAGGCAATATTTTAAGCATCATATGGTTCAGGATTTTTTTCTACTTAATTATTGGACCTTTGTCTATCCAAAATGTTACAATATGTTTTTATTATATTGCAATAAATATTTTTTCTAAATTTTAACCCAATACCCCAATGGATTACAGAAATCAGTGATTTTTGTTATTTTTTCCAACATTTTGCCCTAAAATGCCAATATTTGAGCACATATGTTATATATGATGCCAGGAAAAACTTGAATGTGTATGCTATGCAACATTCCATTGCTTCAATTTGATAAGGTTATGTTCAAACTAATTTTAAAAAATAATTCCAGATTCCGGCGATTTTTGACAAAAATACACATTTTTCACCCCAAAATTAAGGCATTTCCAAACATCATGCGGTTTGGAACTTTTTTCGGTTTAATCACTGGAACTTACCCTGCCCAAAAAGGTTATAATATTTCTTTTTTCTATTGTATTAGATATATTTCTAATTTTAGTTAAATACCCCCAATGTATTACAGAAATCAGCGATTTTATTCAATTTTTTAACATTTTTACCCAAAATCTCAATATTTAAGTATCGGATCCATAAATTATATGGTGGAACACGTAGAGGTGCATTCCGAGAAAGATTCCATCAATTCAAATTGGTTCTAATATATTCCATTCTTTTTCTAAAAAATAATTCCAGATTTCGGCGATTTTCGTCTAAAAACGCAACGTTTTCCCCCAAAACTCATTAAAGCCCCAACGCTCAGATGGCACACATGTCTCATTTTGAAGCTTAATGTATGTTCTTTCAGAAAATCATAGCCTACAAAATTCCCCCTGGGGGGGGAGGGGGGTCTACAGCCAGCTCAAGAACTATAATCATTTATCTGGGTGTTTTAATAGTAAGTAATATTATACTGAACAAAAACAGTTTAGCACGCATTCTTAGGGACATACATTAAACATAATTGTTTATGAACATTGATATAATCGTTTGAAGGTATAAGACATGTTATACCTCCCGTATATTAAAAGAGGGGACACAGTTTATTTCATGATACAAACACATTGCTTTGAACAAATTTAATGTTTGCATTGTCACGAATTGTCCATTATGTAATTTTTCAAAAACCGCTGAAATGTGTTCACAAAGGATTGTTATTCTCAAACAGAAACATTCCAGATTTCGTAATTGTAGAAGTACCTCCTTTTTATTGACAATAATACTTAAATTGCATGCTATCATTTATACATTATAAAAAAATCTGATTGAAATGAGAAAGATATTCGATAACCTATAAAATAATGTTCCCATCATATGTGCTTTATGTATTATCACCGACTTTTTTCACAAATGATTTTGTAGCAGTATTATTGGTACTATATGTGTCACTTGATCATTGACCCCGAACATACACGGTTTTGTATCTCATCTAGGGAAATGATATGCATCGTGTGTGCTAAATTTATTTATCCCAGTATATATACAATAGCAACTTATTCAAAAACGCATACACTACGTGGAAGATACAATTTCAGTCAATTATCAAATGCATACACGACATGTAAGATAACAAATATAGTATAGGGAAAAGATTGATGGAAGCTAACGAATACAGGACATTGACTCATGATAATAAACCCGATATGTAAGGCTATATTGGACTAACTCTGTCATAAAATTGAATGTATTTTAACGGCTCATCAACACAGTATAGGTTATTTAGAGCCGCCCCAGAGCGAGGGGAAGGATACATTGGAATCCGGGAACCTGCCATACTCTTATTATCGAATAGATTCCTATGGTTCTTTAACGTGCTCGGAGGATAGACTGATACACGGGACCGCCCGGTTTACGTTACAATCCGTCGGACGAGGCTAAGGGAAAGTGTCTTGCCCAAGAACACACCGACGGAACTCAGTGGCACCACGGAGGATTGAACCCGGGGCCTTCGGTTACAAATCTGATATAAAAGCGAAATACTTTAATAGAAAATGGTATTGCTTCAGTATGTTAATTGTTGATCTAACGCCCCTGGTTTAACTTAAATAAACATTTCTATTATAGAGTAGGACAGGATTTCTTGTTCACACAATTTTTTATGAGCTAATGCATATCGCATATCATGAATAACACTTTTCACTGTTATAAATTATATAGTGTATACATTTATATTACTTGCACACATTTGTTCAAATAGCGATTATTCATAGAAATATCTAGTAGCAAATCTTCAATTCACCGTGATATTTGTAGCGCTTCAGAGGTCGAGGATTTAAAGACGTTTCGTTATAAAGCTTCTTGTCTCTCACCGTGTACTCGACTTGCAAGTGAGAATGTGTCGATTCTTACGGATGACGGGAGGGATACATTACTGGTTCTACCCAGGAACAATATGGTGATCTGCCTCTACCACAATACATTTGACCGTCACATATGACCTAATATCTGCTAAAAAGGACGTAAAACACCATTCAAACAAACAATAAAACCGAGATATAGATATCTATCAAGAAATCACAGAACGTTGATTATAAAACCCTGATATCCCCGGAATGACGAAAATTATATCTTATTATAGTAAACAGAATCAGCACATAATTCGTACCATTTTCTTCAAGCATTATATTTTGAATATAATGTGTGTTAATATAATGCACATACTGCAGTAGCTGTTTTATTACATATTAACGAGTAAGACGATCCTTTCACATGTCAATAGTTACATTCAAGTAGTATCTTCATAGTGAATAAAAAAAGAAAAGGGGTTTGATCACGGACACGCTTGATCAATGACACCTACTTCATGTCCTTGTGAAGATCAGATAGTGTCATTCAGATCTACAACCGCAAACTGGTTGATATCCGATGATTATTTCGTACATAACTGGAAGGCGGAAGATTTTACTCGCGTTATTAAGAAAACTGTTATACAGACGATACAATGGTTAACCATGAATGTGTTGACTGTGTTTATGTTTTGACATTGAAATATTGACAATGTGATGTACAGACAATACAATGGTTAACCATGAATGTGTTGACGGTGTTTATGTTTTGACATTGAAATATTGACAATGTGTTGTACAGACGATACAATGGTTAACCATGCATGTTTTGACGGTGTTTATGTTTTGACATTGAAATACTGACAATGTGTTGTACAGACAATTCCATGGTTAACCATGCATGTTGTGACGGTGTTTATGTTTTGACATTGTTGACAATGTGTTGTACAGACGATATAATGGTTAACCATGCATGTGGTGACGGTGTTTATGGTTTGACATTGAACTATTGACAATGTGTTGTACAGACGATACAATGGTTAACCATGCTTGTGGTGACGGTGTTTATGTTTTGACATTGTTGACAATGTGTTGTACAGACGATATAATGGTTAACCATGCATGTGGTGACGGTGTTTATGGTTTGACATTGACATATTGACAATGTGTTTTACAGACAATACAATGGTTAACCATGAATGTGTTGACGGTGTTTATGTTTTGACATTGAAATATTGACAATGTGTTGTACAGACGATACAATGGTTAACCATGCATGTTTTGACGGTGTTTATGTTTTGACATTGAAATATTGACAATGTGTTGTACAGACGATTCCATGGTTAACCATGCATGTTGTGACGGTGTTTATGTTTTGACATTGTTGACAATGTGTTGTACAGAAGATATAATGGTTAACCATGCATGTGGTGACGGTGTTTATGGTTTGACATTGAACTATTGACAATGTGTTGTACAGACGATACAATGGTTAACCATGCTTGTGTTGACGTTGTTTATGTTTTGACATTGAAATATTGACAATGTGTTGTACAGACGATACAATGGTTAACCATGCATGTTTTGACGGTGTTTATGTTTTGACATTGAAATATTGACAATGTGTTGTACAGACGATTCCATGGTAAACCATGCATGTGGTGACGGTGTTTATGTTTTGACATTGAACTATTGACAATGTGTTGTACAGGCGATACAATGGTTAACCATGAATGGGTTGACGGTGTTTATGTTTTGACATTGAACTATTGACAATGTGTTGTTCAGGCGATACAGTGGTTAACCATGCATGTGGTCACTGTGTTTATGTTTTGACATTGAACTATTGACAATGTGTTGTTCTGACAATACAATGGTTAACCATGCATGTGGTGACGGTGTTCATGTTTTGACACACATGCAACTGTACGGTTTCTTTTCTTACAACCACATTGCCAAAATGCTTGACATATAGCTGAAACGCGGAACATAGTTCTCCAATACGGTTCCAGTGGTCACCGCCATATGTGCAGACCTATTAAGACGGATAAAGTAAAACCTGATATTTAGTATTATGCACATGCACATATCATTTTTTTACTCTACCTGGGGTTGGGGCGGCGAGACATTCCCCGGAGATTAAATAATTTGGCGTCATTGCATATGAACATGTTAAATAACTGCCTGATGTAAACAGCAATATCAATTCTAACATTCTCGAAATATAGTCCTATACTGCTTTGATTAATAAATCCCCGTGGTAAGGAATCATACACAAACATGGAGAGTTTGATATTAACCCCTACCCTGCGGAATTATACATAAATCTTGCCCCTAGTAATGGGAATTAGACAACAATTGTGTACATTTGTTTAATAACCCCAGGGTATGCCCGCCCCCACCACCTCCCCCGCCCTAGGACCACCATACTGGTGCATACCTGACTGAGACCATTTACATCCTGCTTGATAGCCACATCACACAGATATGCATGCTGTTATAATGTAGCTTGTTGATGGAATTGCATAATTTCAAGAGTTGCTTTGTATAATGGCTTCATTTACCATCCGTGTACTGCTTGATTTATTATACATAACACATGTAATTTCTCCCAAAGCATTATAATCTGATTAATCAATACCGCTGGGCATGTTGCTGTGGTTTACAACGTTTTCTTTTGCAGTTTCAAGTATATATTCCAAGTTTGCCATGCATACTTTCCCCTTTCCCGTGGAAGGTTGTAATGGTTTAGCAACATGTGAAAGCATGAAATAAAGAAAAATGCCCCGGCCTATGGACATAACTGGAGCACGATGTAATGTATTTATAGCCTTCCCTCTTCCATAGGCCGCCCAGAGCTGATATATGCCGAAACTCTTATGGCCTTTGATGACAACCATGTCAGAGCCGGACATTATAATTTCCTTACCCCCGTTCTTGAATTTATGTTTTCCACGTATACTTTTTTGTGTGACAACCCCAACGTGGTTACAAGGGGCACGTAATATTTCTCAATAGACAAATGAAATGTGTTTGTTTTTGCATCTGCTGTTACAACAATTGACTTTGTAAAACATGCCTACGACTGATTTTAAGATCAGTAAAAACAGTTCAGTTTTATTTCGAGATAATCGTAAACTGTTTTGATAGTTAGCCGGCACTTAGCTTGAATCTGAAACAGTTGTCCTAATACCTGAATATCTGGTATCCTTTGTACTACTTAACTTTTCAATTTTTTGTCAATTGCGACGTAGATCTTGTTTTATTTTCGACAGTACGACTCAAACGTTGATCTCAATATATCTTGGATTTTCCTTTTTAGGTGGCATTTACTGATATTCATGCTCGAAAATACTCTTAGATATCGCACTGTCGAGTTTGACTTGAACTAAAAAATTGAAAAAATATATTTCAGTCATTTTATTTAAATCGATACATAACTGTTGGTGTTCTGAAAATATAATTGTGTAGCTGAATCAGTCTCAGAATTCTCTGTGAGACATGCAAATAAGTTATGTTCTTGTCTTGAACCAACATGCAATTAAGTTCTGTTATTGCCTTGAACCAACATGCATAGAATTTTATGTTATTGTCTTGAACCAACATGCAAAGATTTTATGTTATAACTAAAAGTCTTTATTGGTGCATAACAGTCTACTACTCATTTATCTACAACCCATTTCTGATCAATATTAAAATGCTGCTTGAATCATCGAGAAATAGAACTCCTTCCATTCCTGCTCTATATTTTATTTGATGAGGAAATTTCACTTTCACCATTGTGAATCTCAAACTCTTCTACAATTCTAGACATTTTTCTAACTGAAGCCATCCATCTCCTTAAAGCAGATAGATTATCGGTCAATCATATTTCCCAACCATCTGCCTTTACTTGCATTTTCTTTTGCTAATGAACCTGTTTAATACATTGCTGAAAACATGTTCTTCGGTTATGCTCGGATATGTACGCTTTATGAATTTAGATGCACTCACTGGATACTTGCCGATAAGTCAAACACCGTCCAGCATGACCAAGGACAAACACGTAGAGGATGAGTTCGGAAGTACACTTTTTTTCTAGCTGAATGATTTTCTCTATACGAATGCACAAAGTACAGGAAAAAGGACTTCAAAATCCAAGAACTGATTTCATAGCTGAAAGTGTGGACCTTCTTTAAATGATATACAGTACACTATTTTTATCGCCATCTCAATGTAGGGTTGGCATACATATTTTGCTTTAGCTTGTAAAGGGCACATTCAGTTATCTGGCTCTCTGAAAATTGTTTTTGAAACATTTGAATCGGATATAAATGATTCGGCCGTATCATTTGATTCGACAGGAGCTTTAGCATGTTTAGAGGGGGCAGTTATCCAGCCATTGTATTTAGTATATTGCATAGTACCTTCAAAATTGTCATTTCGATGTGCAACCATTTCATTATATAATGATAAAAATTACCACTGAATAGTTTGTCAATGCAAATATCGGAAGATCTGCTGTTATTACCGTCGTTTGTACATGATTAAGAAACGCAACCACATTATTGACCATATCCACAGAATGGTTGATTGTTGCCACGGAGTTCGCTTGCTCTTACAATAGCGGTAATAACGCAGTAATAGTGTTACTTAAACAGATGAAACCTGCCTAGAGGCGTGTGTGTGTGATGGGGGTTGGGGTGGGGTGTGAGGGGACTTCTTAAAGTATCAGGTATATACTGTTGTTTGCTATGTATTGCTTCAGCTTAAGACGATACTGACATTGCATACTGATACTCCAAAATAACGTTTTTAACAGACGTAAAAAATAATGTCAGAATTATACTATATAATTTGATTACATTTCCTAACGTGAACAGCCTGAATCGTTTTCAATAAATTTCATTAAAGAAACTAACACGCCATATAACGGCAACATTATACTATAAAATGCTTATCGAAACTCCAGGTGTTCAGGTCATATTATAATGTATATTTGCAGATTAAAAGTATAAGTTTATTCACTGGTTCTTAAAATTCTCGTGATTGAATGTGTAAAATAAATTTGGCGCTCCAGATTTGGGATTTTGCCTTGCTGGTTAAAGCCGTTTATATTGTGTCGATAGAGTCTGGATTCTCAAAATATTTAACTTATATATATACCTCATCGTCAGTATGTTTAGAAACGGTGTACATATGTGTTAAATTTGCCTGTTGATGTCGTGATAGAGATTTTAAAAAATGGTTTTGGGGAATTTGTTCTTTTTTATGCGAAAGACTCCTTTATTGTTTGGTCTATTCTGATAATTCGTATCATTGTAATCACATATATAATGAATTACATTATATTAAACGATTATAGTTTGACTAAGAAACTGTTTGAAACGATAATAGCCTTTCTTTAATATATAAACAACGCATTATACAATAACGTTTTACTACCAGTTTCTGCATAATACTTTGATATAGTAGCATTTTTTGAACTTTTAAGCCATTTTGGCGGCCATTTTGAAAATGCGTGACCATTTTGAAATAACGTGAAAATGAAGTGGCTCAGGTTCTTAGCATGATCAGGACAACCTAGAGGATCATTCTGCCAATTGTCATGCTTGTATCACAATTTGAACCATTTTGCCATATATCTCAGTTATATGATGTAGTCCGTTTAAACGTATAAAAGCCAAAACAGAATGAATAACACACACTGTGATATAGACCTGTATTTGGCAAGTTAAAATAGCTACATATTCTGATTATTGTTGTTAAAAATAAATAATCTGAGGCTATTAACATCTTAAACGTGCAAATAGGCTCTATTCTGTCGTGGAGATTTCAAGATGTTAAGGATTTATCACTAATGTTCATGATCAGTCTCAATCAAACCAAGACTACAATACATGTTTATATTGATCTCGCTTTGCGATTTCTTTCTTTCCTCTTTCATACTCTTCATTGACCTACAACTCCCGATGATCTTCGTAATGGCTGATGGATGGGAGTATTCCGCAGATTCAGTTCTAGAAACCCGTCATTCAAACATGCTTGCCATCTTTGGGTACACTAATTGACGTGATCTACTTATTTGTAAATCAAAAGAGCCATTTTGTTTACTAGCACTATTATGACTAAAGCAAACAGTAAAAGTAGAAATAAAAATCTAACAGGAAAAGTAGCATGCAAGGACGACAGTCAACACTTAAGTCGTGTTTTGTATTTAGCAAAAGGAAAAAATAGCGTGATTGTCACTGAAATGTGTTCTGCCATGTACGAATCCATATATATGTATTACGCTTCAAAAGAACGTATACATGCATTTATATAAATTAAATAAACATCATTTTAATAATGTCTTGCACGCATCCTTCAGTTTAACGTTCTTAGATTACCCAAGTAAGTTATTCTCCTTCAAATTTTAATATTAAAGCGAAGGAAATATATACGTTGCAATAAGATTTCAAGATAAGTCATATTGTCGTCAGCTAATTTGATATGAGCAGCAGGTACTTAACGTACGAATACAATTTATTAACGTAACCATGGTAACACTGATCTACTTTTAAAATATAAAAGTAATTTAAGAATTCGTCTGTGACAACGACTCTCACAACCTGAATTCTAAGGTTATTTGATTTGCAATCTTCGTAATATTCTTGGTCATAATCACTTTCATGCAGTCTTTATTAAACTTGTTATATTATTAATGTTATTTATTATCAAAAGAGGTCATCTATTATATATTATCAAAGGAGGTCATGATCCTATCATTTTGTAATGCAATACATGTTTAGTGGTTGACCCATTACAGTTCGCCACTATGCTTTCCGCTTTGATTGTGCGATGCCCTGAGATATTGTGGACCCTATTAGGACGTCTACCTTAATGTTCAAAGGACGGTAGCGTTTAGTGTTTGTCTTAACTGTTGCCGTGTCGTAGCCGTAACGTTCTGGTTTCTTGTAGCGCTGACTTCAACCAATTCACTGAGTTTTGTGGGTTTCTACGCATAGTTGTTATTTTAAGAATCTTTCATGGGTATCCGGTGAAGATAGGGAATTCCAACCCGAGGTATAAGTGTTTTTATCGGAAACGAGGCTCTGCACTTATACCGGGGGTTGGAATTCCCTATCTGAGCCGAATACCCATGATATATTATTTTGCTTGCATATCAGAGACATGTTGTGCGTTGACGCCGCCGGCTACTTACGTTTTGCATGTTTTCCTGCATACCAGATGTTGGCGCGCGTGAACTTTATCTCGACCCTAGGGTGAGATGGAAATATCTAGCCCCGGTAAAATGACGGATATCCTTGTCCGGTATGTAAAAAATCCATGTATACATGGTCATATATGTGTTATACAAATATTGCCTACAAATGCTGTCTTGTTTGTTAGAGGATATAACACGGCGGGGATATCTTTATTTACACTGTCACGTTTATCGGTATGACAGTAGGGAAAGTTGATCTTTGGTTAACATCGGTGAAACCCCCATGGCGGACTTGTTTTGCCACTGGCGGTTCAATGCGGTAGCCCTACTGTTTATTTTTGTGTTGTCATATATTGCCTTTTGTTCATCTTTGTAATTATTGTTTGATTTTGTGCGTGTTTTTGCTTGACCGTGGTCCTTGAATGCTACATTTCCTATTCGACTGTTACATATACCTTTATTTGCATACACTACAAGGACTATAGATAATGTGTCGTGACTATGCCGCTTTTAATGTTACTTTGTAGTACAATACTTATCTCCCGTGATGAGACTATTGTATTTTTGTATGAATTCGGCCTTTGGGTTATTTTCACTTAGTCCTGCTATTCGGACTAGTTTTTTTCAACTTTATTTGTTTCAATTATTTATTTCGATTATAGTTGATATTTCAGTAGCGTCTTCATCTGCGGTTTCCGTTTCGAGTATCCTGACATAATCGGATTGTTTTATAGGGCATCATATAAAAGGCCGAGAAAGTTATCGTTATTTCTTTTTTTCGAGTAACTTAACAGTAAAAACATATATTTTACATTTCAAACATCCTAGCCATTGTTTGTTTGTCAAATGTCAATACATTCAAATATATATATACAACTATCGAAGCATGAATTAGTATGTAACGGCCTGTTTTTATCATGATTGTAGATTTCCCTAAAAAACATACACAAAAAAAAGAAAAAAAAAATATTTACAAAGAAAGTTCATTATACATGTAGCTTATAACGATATAAATGCAAGGTAAGCCGCTTTAATCGATTATTATTTAAGCATGTCTCTCAGTCAATTAAAACCATGTAAGCATGTTATGTGAATATTGAAGTGGATATTTCAAACCTCTAACACATGCATGTGTACTCACTGTCATTTCTTCCGGATGTGTATCAGTTTTTATAATTCATTACAAGTATGAAAACTCGAATGAACGATTTTAGTATTAAGGTGAATATAGCCCATAGCAACACATAGTTTGTGTTTAAAAGCACATATGCATGTTTGATCTACTACATGTTGCAGTTGAACAAACGTTGGCATATAGAAGGGGAAAATATTCAAAAAAATATCAATTATCACAATTCGTAAGTAGTTTTGTTCTAGCTAAAAGGCACTAGAATCGAAAAGCCAGAAAAATAGAAACAAGAATATATATATAGAAGAAACGAATAAATATACTACATTTAGACTATATGTAATATAAACGAAATGTGGTTTTCAATTTGTTTTCCAAAAGATATCAGAAACATCGATTGTGAAAATTTGAAAAGTTCATAAGTCAAACATCTGCTAATAGTGTTGATATGTGGTAAACATTTTTCAAGGAAAACAACCAAATGCAAGACATGGTTTTCAGAACCATTACTATATTGTCTGTATTTGACTTGTATACCCGTGAAGTGCATCTATAACGTAGCTATGCCGTGCTGTCTCACAGACGTTAAACGAACACAAACAAATAGGTGATGACGCACTTACTAGTCCAAAGACAAATAACGATTGCATACTTTTTAAATGTATCTACAAAGTATTACAATCACTTAAACATGTGTGCTAACACTCGTTATTAAGTGCCCTTTATGGTTTTGATTGACTACATGTAATGTGAATGCTACATTTCCTTTCCGACTTGTGTATCTACCTTTATATGTTCAATATTTATTTTTAATTTTCAGCTCCGTATATATATGTATACCCTTTGGTTTTCAACGATGTGTATGCTCCAACCAGGTAAGTCATTAACAATATGGTAATAACTTTCAAACAAAGCAGAAAGGAGTGATACAATGCCATTTCAATCACTGCTAATTAACTTTGACTTTTAAACTCGCATACGGCTATCTTTAAGTGTTTAAAACTCGTGGCGTCCCCTTAGTTTTTCTACATAATTTCCATATTTCAAGACATTAACAAGTATTTGAATAGTTCAAAGCATTCATTTCTATTTGTATTGTTTCGTTTTGAGTAATACTATGTTTGATGATATTGCTGCATTTCTATATTTAAATCTATAGAATAACGAAGACAAAATGAATTCCGAATTGTATTACCTTTTATATAATTATATGCAAGCAGGATATATAAAATTAGAACAGGAAACATTCAAAAGGCACAGTCAACCAGAAACACAATTTAAACAAACTACAAGGAACAATTACAATGGTAAATAAGAGGCAAGTTATGCAATATCCCAAACATAGCTTGGTTGATAATAGGGCTTCAATCGCGGAATGATCATTGATATATTTTAAAAAGATAACAACTGATTTATATAATGCTAATAATGTATCATAAGTTATTAGTAATACGATGGGTATGTCTTAGATCCGTATGTCATGTATGTAGTTTTAATAAAACAACATAGTTCAGTTAACATGGTTAACACAATTTGTTTAGTGTTGCAGAGATTTAATGAACATTATATCCAACCAATCACTATCGTTGCAGGCTGTATAACACGTGTGCCAATCTAATATAGTACTTATTTATGAGCCTGCCTATTGTAAAGTTCACCTTAAAATGTGGCAAAAATGCCTTTGATGAGGATAGATATATGTTATCACATCAAAGCAAATAAAAGTTCACACATACTTTCGATAATGTTTACATGTTTCTCATAAGAAAGACATCACTACTTTACAAAAGGTTCCACACTTTAACACGTATATGTCTTATATTATCACTATTATCTGACCGTATTGTACATATAACTTCAGTGCAAAGTCAATGCAAAGACGGTTTTTATGGATCTCAATGTCAGCACTCTTGTCGGACAAGCTGTGTATCGTGTTCTGGTTGGAATACTTGTACAGCTTGTGTGGACGGCCGTTACAGTAGAAGTCAATATGACGCGTGTGGATATTCCTGTAAGACGAACTGTAAATCATGTAGAGAGTGGAACTCATGTACTGTATGTAAATCCGGATAGTATGGTTCTGACTGTTCACAGAGTTGTCCAAGTGACTGTTTTAATGGAGTATGTGACCAGTGGGGTGGCAGATGTGCAAAGTGTCCAGCACTATGTACTTCTTGTACCTCGTCTAGTGTATGTACAAGGTGTATTGAGGGAAGATACAGTCCGTCTGATGGCTGTCAATATGCGTGTAGCCAGAACTGTAAAGCATGTACATTGTGGAACGCATGTACTGTATGTAAACCCGGAAAACATGGTTCTGACTGTTCACAGACTTGTCGAAGTGACTGTGTTAATGGAGTATGTGACCAGTCGACTGGTGGATGTGAAAAGTGTCCAACACAATGTACTTCTTGTACCTCGTCTAGTG
Source organism: Cyrtodaria siliqua (assembly GCA_037043455.1). Lineage (NCBI taxonomy): Eukaryota > Metazoa > Mollusca > Bivalvia > Adapedonta > Hiatellidae > Cyrtodaria > Cyrtodaria siliqua. Next base: position 137,985 of record JAWPHD010005810.1, on the reverse strand, counting down.
TATGTACAACGTGTATTGAGGGTAGATATGATCCGTCTTATGGCTGTCAATCTGAGTGTAACCAGAACTGTAAATCATGTACATGGTGGAACGCATGTACTGTATGTAAACCCGGAAAACATGGTTCTGACTGTTCACAGACTTGTCGAAGTGACTGTGTTAATGGAGTATGTGACCAGTCGACTGGTGGATGTGAAAAGTGTCCAACACAATGTACTTCTTGTACCTCGTCTAGTATATGTACAACGTGTATTGAGGGTAGATATGATCCGTCTTATGGCTGTCAATCTGAGTGTAACCAGAACTGTAAATCATGTACATGGTGGAACGCATGTACTGTATGTAAACCCGGAAAACATGGTTCTGACTGTTCACAGACTTGTCGAAGTGACTGTGTTAATGGAGTATGTGACCAGTCGACTGGTGGATGTGAAAAGTGTCCAACACAATGTACTTCGTGTAGCTCGTCTAGTGTATGTACAACGTGTGTTGACGGTCAATATAGTCCGTATTATGCCTGCCGATATTCCTGTAAACCTAACTGTAAATCGTGTACATCAGGAAGCTCTTGTACTGAATGCAAATCTGGTTATTATGGTGCTGACTGTTCACAAGATTGTCCCAATGACTGCATTAATGGAGTATGTCAAAAATCGGATGGCAGCTGTGAAAAATGTCCGGCACTGTGTACTTCTTGTACATCATCTAGTGTATGTAGTAGCTGTATATCGGGGTTTTCAAATACAGTACAACACTGTCAGTGCAGAGCGGACGTATGCGATACTGTTTTATGTGAGAATTGTAAATACAAAACATTTTACGTGGACACTGATCACCAGTCCTGTTGTCCGTGTAGTAAGAACTGCAAAGATTATGAATGTATCTCCGAAAACGAATGCTTGTCCGGATGCATAGATGGATTTTATGGGAGAGGCTGTGATAAATTGTGTTCATCTTACGATATTGATTGTTTTGAGTGTTCAACACAAAATGATGCATTCTATGGATGTAATAAATGCAACAATGGATATTATCCTGACGAGCTGTCCAAAATGTGCAAGCATTGTCATACAACATGCTTACATGAAAAGTGTGACTTTATAACCGGCGAATGTTTAGAAGGATGTATAGAAACATTCTGGGGAGACAAGTGTGACAAAATCTGCAACCAATCGGATTGTTTGATTTGTAATCGGGAAAATGGAGTCTGTGAAGTTTGTGTGGAAGGAAAACATTCTAAAGAATGCTCGTTGTCGTGTAGTAAAACTTGTAAACAATCAAACCAGCAGCTGCTATGTGCGTTAGATGACGGAGCTTGTTTAAACGGGTGCATCACAAACACTGTTTATGGTCAAACTTGTGGCGGAAACTGCAGTATAAATTGTTTAAATAGAGAATGCCAATGGACGACCGGTGAATGCATCCACGGATGTGTAGCAAACCAATATGGACCGATGTGCGATACTGAATGCGAGTTGAGATGCTTGACCGTTGATTCAAAGTCTACCAGGTGTTTTGATAAGAATGGTACTTGCGTTTCTGGTTGCCAGCCAGGCTACTATGGTGACATGTGTGTCGAGAGATGCAGCACACATTGTAAAAATGTCACATGCAACAGGTCGTCAGGCGAATGCCATCATGGATGTGTCGGTGGTTTTACTGATGAGAAATGTGTACAAGGTAAACAGTTAATCATAAATCCCTACTTGTAATATTAATAAAATTATTGCAAAATTACAAAGAAGACATCACTTATAGTGTCTCCAGTAGTTCTGTTATGTACTTATACATGGTGTGTGTGTGTGTGTGTGTGTGTGTGTGTGTGTGTGTTTCTAAATAAGCTGCAGAACAAAACAGAACTGACTAGCTGTATAGGTTTACAGTTTAAAGGCTACAGACATTTCTTGCTTGCATGACATGAAAGTACACTTAACCTGAGTTATACGCGAACAGTTCAAGAGCATGTATCAAGACGATACAAGAAATGAGAATTCACGACTGAAAATGAACGGAACTTTAATAGGTAAATGATGTATCTTTCATTTTCGTGGAAGTATTTGTTTCGGAAATACATGTTTCAATACTAAAACAGTTTTGTAGATTTTAGAGCTACATCTTTATTCCTTGATAATGATCAGCTGTAAGTCCTGGAAAGCATTATCTACAAATTATAAGCGAGTGTGCGTTAAAATAAAGCTATTTAATACATGTGTAGTGTGAAAAATTGCATAAATGCACATATGCCAGTGTGTAATGATTCAAACCATGTACTAATAATTAAATCGTCCTATTAAAAAGCTAGCTCCCTATGTGTAACGTAACACTTATTAAATGTCAAACAACGTGAACTTATCATTGACATGACCTGAAGTTTACGTGAGCTTTACATGGCGGATAAAATGAATGCGTACGTCATTGACTGACAATAGCATTACTAACACTCATTAAACGCAAACGAGTTTCCTATGTGTAATTAAACCAAACTTGATTTGGTCGTCTGGATAATAATTCTCAATAAAACCATGTGTATTTGTTCGTTGTTTATATCAGTAATATGACAAAATTAAAACCGTTTTATGCATTCTCATTTATTTATCCCTTCTAGCATTCAAAGCAACGGACTCTAGTAATGGGGCAGTAATAGGAGGAGCTGTGGGTGGAGCAGTCGCTGTAGTGCTGGCTATAGTTATTGTTCTTGCTGTTCTCTTTATTTTACGGAAAAGGTAATACTATTGTCATACGAAAATTCACTTAGGTCGACACAGTATTCAGCTTTATTCCTTTTGATTTACAACTGGTTGTTAGTTGCATGCTTTCTAATAATGTATAAGTGTGCGTTGTACATATATAGTCTTGCACGTTTCCAATGTAGATAACCCTAATGCATTCAAATCACTCGACGCTAAACTAACACATTGACCTGCTATATTTCTATTTAAGAAGGAATAACAAACCCCAGTATGATTATGCAAACAATGTAAACCAAATGGAAACCAATGACAGTGGAGCAATGTATAGCAACAGTTTGGAACAGGGTGAGTTTGATAATGCGCATTTGACTTATTTAATTATGTATTATATTATGAATTTGCATGTATGGCGATCAAGTTACACAATCTCAATACAAATAGTATGAAAGGAGAAACGTGAAAATCGCCGAAAACGATAAATACAAAACTATTGCAGTCTCGATTTGATTGTTAGCTACCGTTCACGCACTCTAGTCTCGGTTGAGCACACCTCAATATTGTGTGCGTGGTCCAGTTCTCGCCTTGGCCATGTTATTTATCATTGAGCAAGATAAGTAATCCACATTATCGAGAGTGATAAATATAAGTTGCAAGAACTTGTTTCACAATCGATGTAGTTTCAACAAAAGGACTGTTGCAAAGCTACAGTCACCAAAAAAATGATGTATTTTTTGATAGCTAAAACTCTGATATCCGCTTTCGCCAATTTAGTTGTTTATGCCATGCACTTTATGTTGTATTCGACGTTGACATTTTTAAAAATCTAGCATTAAGTGGCCATTGAATAATTGATATCAAAAATATGCCAATAAGCATGTCAGTGACTGTTATGAAGGCATCATAAAACAGGTTTTATTTTTTAATTCAATACCTTTCTGGATTTCAAATGACTGATAAAATATATTTCTACACTATAACACCAACAGCAAAAACTGTATATATATATTTATGTTATTTCAGTAAGTATTTACTCGACGCCAACCATTGATATGACGGGTGCAGCTTTAACGAACACTACGAACCCAAACTACGAATTCTCACCAGAACAAATAAGCATGTCAACCCTTTCTAAAATGTCGAACGAGGAGCCTGAAGAGGAAGAACCGGATTTCATCCCTCCCAAGGTTATCCCTGCTACAGATAGAACGTACGCCAATGTAGTAAGAAGAATTCAAGTCCATAAACTTGCTAAATATGTTGCCAGGAAAAAGAGAGCTGATTTTGAAGAAGAATATCAAGTAAGTAGCTTCCTGTGTATTTTTAGTTTAACATGTTGTTTGAAACATTTCATCATACTCGATATTAACGTACTACATGTAGTTCCAATTGGGTAATCTTAAGGTCCAACGTTATTGCTTTATTGCCGTATGATACTTAACTTCTAAATCTATCTTTGCATCGTATAATTGTTGTGATATATAAGTGTGTTTGCCCTTTATCCTCAGGATGAAGTGTAAGCAGTATATACATATGAACAATTAACTATATCTGTAACACTACTAGACGTATTGTTTAACATATTGTTACATTGTTTAACCAATGGTAAAGGAGTAATTTATACACATGGGTCCTAAGCACAAATATGTTTACAAATGACAACCATTATTTTCTCTTATTGGTTAAAATGTCATGACTTGAATATCGCTGCTAGAACGCGACTAATTTCAGAGAGGTCCGTTGTACATTAATATCTATCTGGTATCATATTTTTTTTCTAAAAGCACACATAATTAATAATAACTTAGCAAACTAGGAAAAAGCAGTCAAGCTCTTCATCATAAACTGTTAGATTAATCGTTAGTGTAAACAGTGCATTCACAATGTGATCTAAATTATATAATATGTTTTGATAACTAGATGTACATATATACGACTCACTTGCTTACCTAGACGCTTTCTTGTTTGTCGTTAAGTATATACAAGGTAGTTCTATGTCTGGTCGGTCCAGTCAGTATCATGTGACTAGGTCGGATATCATGTCATTTGTCTACGTCGTGGTAGTTCATGGCAGCACTGTACAGTTTAACATTGAGCTCACTGCTAGAAGTATACTTCGTCGTGATATGACAGAAATATTAAATCGTCATTTGATAATCTCCTTCTTGCAACATGGGAAATAACCAACGTTTAAAAGACGGAAATCTAACTACAATGTGTACACACGTCAGCATAATTTCTTCGAAGCATGCCATAATTAAATAATGATTTACGCTTCATTGCAGGATTTTAAGCTTGGCTTACAAGAAGATATATCGTACGCTGAATCACAACAACCGAACAACATGACGAAAAATCGTTACAAGGGCATCTATCCGTGTAAGTAAACAGTGTATTAATTAAAACAATACTTCAAAGTTATGGGATGCTCTCTTTGAATATACATTGAAAGAAAAAAGAAACGCGACACGGGAATGTCCGCTATATATTATATGTACAATATGATGCTGTTAATCGAATGGTACATGGCCACGTAAGATCTTTCATTTCTAGAAAAATAAATAAAACAACACGCAACACAGCAAATAGTACTCCTGCAAAGTTTCATTATTGACAGAATACGCGTTTGGCTCAAGCATGTGAGCAAACTTAGGATGCACAATTTTGCAAACTCTTTTACGTTAAATACAGAACTGGCTGAATTTTTCAAAGAGGAACTTCAACATTTAGGAATTTCTTGTTACAACGTGTACTGTGATTAAAACGTCTAAAACATCACAGTTGTGTCCTTTCTATAACTAACTGTAACTTTCGTTTTACAAAACATCATGGGATTTCCTTGAAATATATATGGAAATAAGTGTGCGACGTATGTAATAAGATAAAATACAACTGTGTAATTTATATGTTTAGAAGTGACTGTACCTTACTTTGCTATTTCAGACGATGACCATAGAGTCAAGCTAACTGGTGTTGGAACTGATTATATAAATGCAAGTTATATCGATGTAAGTTGTTTGTGTTTTATCAATGATAAGTAAAACACATTTAGTTGTTTTAGTGTATTTATTAATCGACTTGATACACATACGTTATGTGTACATGTTTTAAATATTCATTTGATTGTAAAGATTTACAATCTAAAAGACACGTTTTCCAAATAGTATGTGGATAAAAAAACATATAACCACCAATTGGATACAAGCTGATATGACACAGCTTTCATAATGTCGTCATACATTTAGTTGGCTGCATATTATCTATAGTCCCATGGTTCCTACCACTAAATACGTTTTAGTCAATACAATGTTAAAATGTTGTGTTTATTGCATTTTTATATCAACATTTATTTTTTACATGTATTTTCTTTTATTTATAAGTAATTTACGTTTTTACAGGGATTCAACAAGCAAAATGAATACATTGCATGCCTGGGTATAGTATTTACTTTATTCATTATTCAGAAATATATTTTGACCAAAACTGTTTACAAAAGAGTCGTATTAATGTCAATATATATATACCTACTTACATATAGTAGACATATCCACCTACATATAGTAGTCATATATATTTACATATAGTAGACATCTCTACCTACAAACAGTAGATTACTATTACAATTCTCGCCAAACATTGTATATTTTTGTTTAAACTTATTTACTTTACATCGATCGTCACGAAAGCTCTCTGTAAGTTATTTCAGTCACTCTCGGTATCTTCCTGGATAGAATCAGTACTAAGCAAATGCAGATGATAAAGTGGCATGCTCAGGACACAACACATATGGTCATGCCGGGGATCGAACAGACGACTTTTCAACCATAGTTCCAACAATCTACCACTGACCACAGCGCTGCATAAACAACTATATCAGAACAAACCATACCTTCAAACATGTTTCCATATCGCGATACATTTAATGTTCAATACAATCGCAACCGTAATACACACAATCAAAATACACACTCGTTGTTAATCAACTTGATATCATTGCAGGTCCCACGGAAAAGACAACTGACAAGTTTGTCAACTTTTGGATAATGGTGTGGCAGCAGAAAGTGGAAAAAATTGTCATGGTTACCAATCTGTTTGAAAATGGAGTAAGTCAACATATAAAATACATTCAGCAGTTTAAAAGGCATAGGAAAGGATAAACTTCATTTTACACTAGTTAAAACAAGTATGCTGCATGCAATGTTAATGTATCCTTTAGCAATACATGTCAGTATACTACTACATATATGAATGTACATGTTTGATATGACCGGACTCCTAACCTACCATATACATTATAGCTGATATTAGTAAGTTTGTCATCAAAATGGGATTCGATATTGTTGCTAATCAATTTTTCAATTTGAGATACTAATATCTAATATTTTTCATACACAAGTTTTGTCTTTTGTTTAATTTACACATTTAATTTCGATAATATCGGATGACCATACCAATACACCAATTAGTTTATAAACATTGTAATTCTTCTTGAGTAAGCGAATATTGTAACAAAGTTATTGACTGCTCTTAATACTTACATTTCAGGGTCATAAATGTGATCAGTACTGGCCTGACACGGGTACCAGCGTCAGCTATGGTGACGTCACTGTCACTTGTCACAGTGAGGATGTATATGCTGACTACACTGTTAGAAGTTTTACAGTATCGCAGGTTCAGTATCTAAATCTATGTCCATAGCTGAACCATACCTCTCTCTCTAATGATCGCCATAAATCACGTTTTTGTTTGGTAATGTGAACGTCGAAACTCTGAGTCCGAGTAAAACCATTCTTTGTAGATGGTGCAAAAAGCGCATAGTATATGCATTTCCAGCACTAGACAATTGTAAACGAATCAGTTTTATTATGTTCCATGTTTGAGAGTTGGTTATATTTACAATTAGTGCATGTAAAATCAGGATTGAAACAGAATTTCTAAAAAGTAAGTCTATATTGTCAAATATTCTGCCAACAGTTTTAATTAAAATGTTATACTTTTTTTGTTAATATTGACGTTTTGTGTTCAAGTATCATTTATTTAAATTGACTGCTAATAATATCAGTATATACACACGATGTTATCAAATTATGCAAACTATTCAAGTAAACCATGTAGATTCCTCAATGCTTATGTGCAACTTTAAAATGATCTATCCTTCGTTTTTCTTACTGAAGGTAATGTAGACATTGGTGTTTGGCGATGTCACAGTCCTTGCTTCTTTTTGGATTTGTAGTTTTTATTTGTTTTGATGCGTGCATTTGGTTGTCTGTGATTCTTAAGTACAACTGTCCCGTTCGTCTTTTATATATACTGTGAATATCTTTAGCATAGAATATATTACACACTAAAAAGAATATCCATTCTATCCAACGTTATCGGTATATTTGAAACAAATCATTTATACATTTCTGATTAAATACATGTTTTGTTGTTTTATAGAAATCCCAGGATCGGTCACTACATCATATCCATTTCACGGCTTGGCCGGACAAGGGTGTTCCAGATGACGTCACAAGTCTCATTGAATTCCGACAGAAAGTAAAGAGCACGCAAACAGCTTTAAAGGGACCCACCATAGTTCATTGCAGGTAAGCAATTTAAAAGTGACACACAATAACGCATTGCACGTACATATATGTAAAGGGACTCAACATAGTTCAGGGCTAGTAAGTAAAAGTAGATATAAAAATCGAAAAGGAAAAGTAGCATTCAAGGACGACAGTCGACCACTAACACGCACAGAAACAAAGAATAACTTTAAATAAAAATAAAATGCAAGATAAGACATAACAAACACAAAAGAGTTGACAATAGGGCTACCGCCTTGGAACGGTCAGTGGGAAAAAGGTCGATGGGGGCCGCCTCGCACACACAATACTTTAATGCAGATAAATAAAGGGATTCGCCAGGTTGTAGGTAACTAAATCGACACACTATAGTTCATTGCAGGTAAGCAATGGGAACCACCATAGTTCATTGCAGGTAAGTAAATAGACCCACTATAGGTCATTGCAGGTAAGTAAATTGACCTACCATAGTTCATTGCAGGTAAGTAAATATACCCACTATAGTTCATGACAGGTAAGTAATGGGACACGCAATAGTACGCAATAAGTAGAACACTATAGTTCATTACAGGTAAGTAACGGAACCACACTAGTTTAATACAGGTAAATAATGGGACACAATAGTTCCTTGCAGGTAAGAAAATGCACCACCATATATCAGTGCAGGTAAGTATTGGGACCTACCATAATGCATTACGTGTAGGTAAAGGGACACACCATAGTTTATTGCAGATAATTAATGGAAACCATCATAGTTCATTGCAGGTAAGTAAATGGAACCACCACAGTTCATTGCAGGTAAGTAAAGGGACTCACACTAGTTATTGCAAGTAAGTTATTGGACTCACAATAGTTCGTTGCAGGTAAGTAACATTACAGGTAGGAAAATAGCCTTAGGGGATAGTTCATATTGACTCAGCATGTTAAACCATAATATGGTCTAAACTGGGGCTAAGGATTAGTTAAAAACATTGTCTTGTTACTAGGTATTTGCCGGAATATTACACTTGTAATTAAACGTTTCGTACTATTTGAAATACATTTAAACATTTAAATGTAATGTTACATTCGCTAGCGCTGGTGTGGGTAGAACAGGCACGTTTATAGCCCTGGACATTCTGACAAATGAAGGCGAGGCACAGAAAACTGTAGACATATTCGGTTGTGTTGAACACATGAGGGAGCACAGAGTTAACATGGTTCAAACGGCGGTAGGTTCAATTCTATAGACGCGTCCAATAAAGAAGTAATTTATTATTTGAAAAGCATTTTGATAGTTTTCGACATCAATTGTTCGTTTAATTCTGTAAGCAGCAAATAATTTTTTCTCTAACTGTCTAACTAACGTTTGACTTAAGCTATTAATAATTTCGTCTTTGTTTCTGTGTAAAACATATTATGTTCAATACTTTTATCAACACATATGCGTCTTTCAATCGAGTTATATTGTATTTTTTTCAATAAAAATAAAAATACCGCAGATATTCATACCACCATGTACAGTACATATGACAGCACTAGAATACTCAATACCCATATGAGTTTCAGGAATTAAACATTAATACAATCTGTGAGTTCTATAAATGCAATTGCAGGAACAATACGAATACCTTCACAATGCCGTCGTTCATTCTCTGACATTTGAATGTCAGGCAATACCAGGAGAAAAGTTTCAGCAAGTCATCTCATCTTTAAGTGATACTGACCTCCAGAAAATGTTCGAGGTAACATTTACCTTAACAATTACTAAAACCAATGTACACGGCAATCTAGTTGCATCCAGTGCTATTCTACTAGATATATAACATTACTGGTTCTTAGATGAAACACACACATCAGTGGATCATAATCATAATTCTTTATTTGTATATACACTATAGCTACACACATAACGTATAGCTCACTTATGGCGTCAAATATAAATAACCTTGATGACGTTTTATGTTCAAAATAACAATAAATTAAAAAGAATAGTCTCAAGTTACATGCTGCCTCCGTGGATATTACCTTATCTAGACAAAGTAAGGATATGAGGGCACCCTAGAACCTGGTTTAAACCCCAGCGGCTTTTTGCCACTTGCCGTTCCAAGGCGATACCCCTATTGTCAACCCTTTTATGTTTGTGATGTCTTATCGTCCCTTTTATTCTTATTTAAGTTGTTCGTTGTTTCTCTATGTGTTTGTGGTTCACTGTCGTCCTTGAATGCTACTTTTTCTGTTTGATTTGTATATCTAATTTTTATTCAACACGTAGATGCATTTGTTTGAAATGTACTGTTATATTTTCATAGCGACTTCAGACGACTGCAGAAAAGGAAACACAAGGCGAAAAAGACGCTGTTCAAAAGCACAAAACTCTGACAAAGTTAAATCGAGCGGGTGCCAATGTTCCAGGTACTATATGGCTGAATTGAACAAAATAAAATAAGTATTTACATTTTCAAGTGTCCAATAATTTCGGAAGTATTAAGTAAAAACTCATTGTGCATGAACGAAAAACATAACCGGGAAAACGAGTATCTCGTAAGCGTATCTCGTGCCCTCTTGTGCATATGGTTTAAAGTGTAAAACAATTTTGGGTTGTTTTGGAACTGTTACATGTACGGTACCCGCTGTTAATTATAAAAAAATATATTTATTGGTGCATGCAAGTAAACAAGAACACGCCACACTTGAAATGCATCAGGTATATTGTTGAACAATTTAGATCATGTTTAGTATTGTGATATAAACATAAACACCCTTGAAACTGCTTGATCATGACGACTACAAATCCTGTTCTGTATTTTTATATAGGAGATCGCCATCGACCTAAATTGTATCTGCATAGGAAGCCCGGGTGTTCAGATTACATCAATGCTGTTTACCTAAATGTAAGTCCCACATAACTGGAAGTAAATATACCTCTACAAGTAAATATACCTCTAGTAGTAAAATACACCTATATGCTAGACGTCTGTTAATACCAAGGAGAATTCCTAAATGTATTAAGACCATTAGAATTAAATATACTTCTAGTAGTAAAATACACCTATACCCTAGACGTCGGTTAATACCAAGGAGCGTTTTTAAGAGGAGACACACGGCATTGTTTGTAACTTTGCTTCTGTTTATGATTGTTATTCGTTCTGAGTGCGTGCGCCAAAGTGTAATATGTTAGAACACAAAGATAACCGCCGTCATCATGGTTTGCATTATAAACATCATTTTAAAGTATGTACGACTCTGTTCTTTGCTGTTATATACATGCAGTTCGTGTTATGTAGGACATTATTTCCGTTGTTATCCATGTCTGGAAACAATTAAGACTGTCTTTAAACAGCGCATATGTAGTTTGTACATACTTGGAAGTAACAAACACAAACAAGAGCGAGTCGTAGCAGCTGGGTTCTGTTGAGTCTGTTCATGAGTAAAGTCTAGCTTACATAGATCGAAAGTGTAGGGCATGAATCACGATGTTATAAACCGCTTGGAAACTCTAGTACCAGCCAAAAATACAACTGTTAAAACTATATATATCGCATTTAACAAGCATCGTCAATATTCATAGACAACTCCAATTTTACTAAGCCGGAAGGCCATATCTTGACGGTTATATATCTACATATTAATATGTGTTTTCCTTATAGTAAAGCATAACAATTAAGTCGAGAATATCAAGATTTGTACCTGTCTACCGATGTGTTTGTTTTAAATTTATTTTAGAGTTTCTGGTCTAAGGATCGCTATATCGTGACACAGACGCCGCTGCCTGATACTGTCATGGACTTTATCTGCCTCGTGTATCAGACTAACTGCACGTGCATTGTTTCTATGGAACCCACGGAGGCTCCGAAGGGCAAGGTAATAAAATGTTCACTTAATTGGCATTATGTGCAAATACTCGTATGTTGAACAGTGTTTATACGTTTATCGAAACATCCTCGCATCATAACACTTGATCCATCTCACCTTTGCCTTGTTGAATTGTGTTAAAACACATTGTATACTGTTACAAATTTAAAATATATTTACTGGCGATACGTTTTTTTAAATTCTAGTATAGATATAGTATTTGAAATAATTAATCATTTTGACGAAATATCACATATGCCTAAGTTTTATTAGGTTTTAATAGTCGCAAATTGTTTTTTGCAGAAGGTCGGTCAATATTTCCCTGCCGATAACCAGACTCTGACGTTGGAACCATTCCAAATAAAATCTGCCATTGATGAGACCACTCCACAGTATCAACTTCGCAAACTCACAATTGCTCACACTGGACTGGTCAGTATTGTTACATGTACACGTTATATTATATAAACTAACCCGATAAATAACGTCAAAATTACATTACAAAGTCGTATATCATAACTCTATCCAGGTGTTCGGGTCATTGAATAATGTACATGTGCCGATTAAAAGTATACGATTTTCATGGGTTACTAAAATACCCGGGATTGAATATGTGTAAAATTAATTATCATTTTATGAGTTGATAACTCTTAATTCGACGCTCCAGTTTTGTGGTTTGCCCTAGCTGGTTAAAGCCGTTTAAATTGTGTTTATAGAGTTTGGATTCTCAAAATATGCAAGTTATATATATATATATACCTCTCGTCAGTAAGTTTAGAAACGGTATACATATGTTGCAAAATGTGGCTGTTGTTGGCGGGATAGCTACTTTAAATAAACGACAGGTGATTGATATGTGAATGTAAAATAGATAATGATGTTGTTGTTATTCGCGGAATATATCCATAATATTAGCGATGACATTTTCATTTTGGTTTTAAAAGATATAAATAACATACTGAAAAGGATGAAAATAGTAGAAGTATTTTCCTTGGTTATTTTGAGTCAGATCAAGACGGTCAATGTACAATTCAATCAATATCATGCCCTTAGAATCAGTTCGAGCGTTGATCTACTTGAAAGCTCAACGATTGGGTTCCCCAAAGGAACGGTAAGTGTTAATACGGTTGTTAAAGCACAACGATTGGGTTCGCCAAAGGAACGGTAAGTGTTAATCCGGTTGTTAAAGCACAACAGATCATGAGAACTGATATTATTGGCGTTTATTCTGCTGAGTTATATCAATTTATTTATATTAGCTGAGTTTATATCAATTTAGTTTATATTGGCGGTGTTTACATCAACTGAATCTATATCAGTGCAGTTTATTTCAACTTAGTTTATATCAACTAGTTTATTTCTGATGAATTATATCACATTAGTTGATATCAACTCAGTTTATATTGACAGAGTTTATATCGGCTGATGTTATATCGCATGAGTTTATATCGGCCTAGGTTATATCGACTGAGTTTATATCAACGGAGTTTATGTCGGCTGAGTTTATATCAACTGAGTCAATATCGACTGAGTCTATACCAGTCGAAATAAGCTCATTATATCTGCTGGGTTAATATCAACTGCGTTTATATCAATATTGTTCACTGATTGAAACAGATCTCCTATAGATAATGCATACAGTACCTTACAGTACAACGTTATTAATTAAAATGTTTCCGTTAACACTTTTTTTTCATATATCCAGGGTGGGTCAAGTGAGAGAACAATTCGCCATTTCCATTTCACACAATGGAAAGAAAAACAGCTTGTGCCAGTGGACCCGACAGCAATGCTTCAGCTAGTGAAGGATGTTGATACAAAGGCGAACAAGTCTGAGGACGAAGGCCCAATAATCATACACTGCTTGTAAGTAACCGTGTGCAATACGTGTAATGCGTATGCCTGATTCATCTTTGCACGTCGAGTATGTATATATTGGTCAAAAACAAATCTAGCATATTTCGAACAGTGTTGTTTATTATATATCTGGATTATTTCCCTTTAACAACATAGTTTATGATATTCGATCATACATACATTGATGCGTGTTTGCCTAGAAGTCATATTTTAAACGTGTTCAGTTCAGGTTTGTATTGCTCATTGTCATCATGGTCATGCTACATATATATTGAATTGCATGTACTTAGTCATATGCGTTGGTAAGACAGCATCACAGATAACTACGTAACTATACAAGTATAGCTTTATGCCGTCAATGAATCGTACTGCTGGTTGTTTTACAGAAATGGAGGCGAAAAGAGTGGTTTGTTTTGTGCAGTGTCGGTGCTGATACAGAAAATGGCGATAGAACACGAGGTCAGCGTGGTCAATACTGTCAGAATGGTCAAATCTAGAAGGGCTTCTGCTATTCCTAACAAGGTTAGTTATTTAGTTAGTCGATAGTTGATAAACACAAACCAAAGCCTATTTTACGTCATAAGTTGTTGTCCATTGGTTCTAGGATGAATGATTATCACTGTATTCTGTTTGAGCCGTTATTATACCAAAGGACACATGCAGCTCCCACATATTTTCAAAGTGCATCTCATAAATTATCTCTCACAGATTCATCACAAAACATTTAACAGATGCAGTTATTAGTTGTAATCACGCTGTTAAAGAATGATATATTCATAATATAATAATATGTTAACATGTTTTTTCTGCTATATTGTACACTAACTTTTTGTTAACAATTGTATATTATGAATTTATAATCAAGTTACATTTTGTCTGAAGTATGCAACTATATTCGAGCTAGTCTTTTCCTTATAATCCTTATAGCAAAACTATGTAACTTGAAATAAGGTATATACTTTCTAGTAATCTAGCAAAAATAAAATAACTAATAATGTATATTTACAGGAGCAGTACTCTTTCTGTTACCAATGTGTCAGCGCCTATCTACAGTCGTTTGACATCTACTCAAACTTCTCACTGCGGATATGATTGGTCAACTACATTGATGTCACAGAATGGCGTCATTCATATGTTCAACAAAAAAATCAAACATTGCAGCATGTCAGTTTGTTGAAAAAGTAACATTTCAAAAGGAAAATATTCCTACATAGGCGGGATTTATCTTTTTTACATTTTATTTTCACAACTGTCTATAACGCAGCGTTCGCGATGGAAAACCATATATCATAATACACCCTTTGCAAACAATCAGTTGTATATATATGTCAAAATATTCTCTATTGCTAACATTCCATTGCAATGTATCATGAGTACTCCCTGTCACAAACAATCAGTTGTATCTATATGTTAAAGTACTCTCTGTTGTGAACATTCCATTGCCATGTATCAAATATACTCCCTGTCACAAATAATGTATTGTATATATTTGCAGCAGTACACACAGTCGCAAAAATGATTGCTAGTGCTAGGTACCAGCCTATACAGTTTGTGTTCCCCGGGTTAATAATGTATCACCGGGTTAAACATGTCTCTAGCTCGAGGGGTCCACATATATAGAGATTTCACGTGTTTAACATAGATGCATATAGGGAAATGCGTTAGCAGTAGTTTCGCTGAAATCGCTGGACCAATTTTTTCAAATTATATATGGATACGTATACTGAGGAGTACATTACTGAAGAAACAGTTAGGTCAGTCGGACTTTAAAAATAGTCATGATCGTTACTAAAAATAGCAAAAGTCTTAAATCATGAACCGCATCATAGACTGACAAGTTGTTTTAGAATGTAATGTCTCGGTAAAATCAAGTTTTTTTATTTGTCTTCCCGGGCTTGAAATGGTCTCACCTTGTGGTCCAAAGTTTGTATATAGAGAGTTCATTATAGGGACAATGCGTTAGCAGCACTTTCTCTGAAAGCACTTGTTCATTTTTACTCCAATTTTAGATGGATATTTCCGATATACAAAAAATAGGTCGATCTGACATTCAAGTCGGCCGCCTTCACTTAAAATGATCTAAACCTTGAACAATCCCTTTCTCCCGAGCCGCGCTAAAGATTGTTTAAAAACAATTTTTTTTTAAAATTGATTGCGATGTACTAAACTATCAAGTGTTTTTTGTTGTTGTTGTAGCTTCTGATTTGCACTCGGTAAAAGGTGACTTCGTCCCTTGGGTCCAAATTTGGATATACAAATTTCATGTTTGACATAAGTATATATGTATTATTTAATTGCCTTACTTATAACTTCGGACTACTTATGAAAGTATTGGAAATTCAATTATCTATCCAACGATATTTAACTTAGTTTGGAACAAAGGGTTCTCAATTTTGCAGGAGAAGTATTTAAATTATTGTTAAATTAAGTTTTACCTAGACGTGAAAGGAAAGTCTTGAAACGTCGTTATTGTTGTATGTGTTTTTAAACCACAATGAATATAACTCTCACATGTTGTGTACAGTATTATCTTATATTCCTCTATAGAGTTTGTTCAAATGATGACCCTACGGTCAAATCTGGCGCGACCCAGGGATCAGTTTTACAAAGTGTTGTATAGGAGCATCTTAACTGATTATTCTATGGACCTGCAAGAGCTTGAATGCTAATGTTTTGCCAGTTTATTCAAATGGTGACACTAGGGCTCAGTTTTGTCCTGTTCCAGAGTTAACAGTTTACACAAAAACTTCAACAATCTTCTTTTCTGATACCACCAGGTAGGAACTCTCATATAACCATTGGACACATGTTAGCAGTTGTTTTACAGAAATGATCAGTATACCGAAGACTGTCTAGTGTGTTCAAATGAAGTCCGCAGGCAAATTCATAGCATGCTAATTGATTACATTTGTCATTCAGTGTATAATCTGTACAAATGGTGGCTGTATACCAGTAGAGAGATCACATACCCTCTTAGATCACTTGTATCAAGTATATTTTTATGTGTATATACTAACATGCTATCATAAGATTGCCGTGTATATATTATAGAGCTATATATGTTTTTGATATGATTTATATAGTATATATTTTAAATAAAATTTATGTTGTATATATTGTAATATCATTGGAACTATTTAAGGTATGTTGTATCAATATGATTTGTCAATATGATTTATTTTTATTTGTTTGTACAATTCACTTAATTTCTTTTTTTGACATATGCACACAACAATACAATGCAATTGCTCTAATACCAAGATGGTATTATCATCGGTTGAAACAGTTAATGTCCATGCCATCACAGCATAATATAAATGCAGTCAGCCTTATGTTACATTAATGGATGAGAATCTAGTATGCCATTTATTCATATTGTAGCATGGTCACAGGCAATTCTCTTTGTTCAGACACAGGTGTAAATCGTTTAATTGAAAATAAGACCTGTCAATTAACTGTGAGAATAACAGTGAGAATAACAGTTAGAATAACTATAATAGAGCTGAAATGGACATGCTACAAAACAAATAGAGTATGGTTTCATCTCGTTGGTTAATTTAAACACCTCGATTGGCTACGCCCATCTCGATATTTAAATGAACCAACTCAATGAAACCATACTCTATCTATAACTTATGTCACAACTATTACGTTGTTTAATAGCAACTATTGAGGTAAATCAACATACTCTATTTGGCAATTCAAATCAGTTGACCATGCATTAGAACACATACAGTACAGGGGATTCTTAGGAAACATCGAACACGAACTAGCGAAGAAAGTAGCAGACCCGGTATTATTGAATGTGTTTATAGGACGTATCTTGGTTTAGTAAAATATATGTGAGTATAGACAAACTGTGTGTTTACATTTGGTTTGTACATATGATAGTAGTCACTATTATATTGTATAACTCCATTGATCGCATGTATTTTCTCTTGCTAAAGAAGTCATACGTTTGTGCTATGAATAAAAGAATGATTCCGGACGTCTTAGGAGGTTCAATTATGTTTGAATCGAA
This sequence comes from Cyrtodaria siliqua, assembly GCA_037043455.1. Taxonomy (NCBI): domain Eukaryota; kingdom Metazoa; phylum Mollusca; class Bivalvia; order Adapedonta; family Hiatellidae; genus Cyrtodaria; species Cyrtodaria siliqua. Next base: position 120,019 of record JAWPHD010005810.1, on the reverse strand, counting down.
ATCATTTATTAATAACTGAATTATTGTTTACCAAGCTCCTTAGTTACGTTATTTAGAGCCGCTCATAATAAGAGGATACTATCATAAGAAACTGTGATTTTAATATGGGGAATACATTCCTCTGTTGTGTGTGTACATATCAGGGAATATAATGAATGTAATCAACAATACAGATCCGCCCGGTTAACGTCACTCTCCGGGAGAAAGAGCATTATATAATACTGCTTAAAGGGATACATTACAATGATAAAGTTGTCATTAAGCATTAAAATTAGAACTTAGATTTATTTAACCAGTTTCATTTCGTTGTTGTTCGTATACGTGTATCTTTTCCCAATTTCTGGATGATGACGATTTCCTTTTGATGGTATGTACTTTTATTTACACTGTTTTGTCAATCGGAGAGCTGAAGACAGGATATAAGCGAGGCTGTGTACCCTTAAAATATATTTAAGCTAATATTGCCCACTGACCGTTCCAAGTAGGTAACCCTTTCATCACAACACTTTCTGTGGTGTATTGTCTTTTCATTATATAGTTAATTTGCTCTTTGTTTGTGGTACAGTTTGGATTTACGTTGCCATTGTATTTGGGTGCTGTGATTTGTATAGGACATTTTTTTCTCATTATTTTAATATATTATTAGTGCACTATATTCAACAATTTGTAATATGTAAACATGAATTTCTTCAATTATTAAGTTTGCCACATGTCCCTTTAAATAATTGCTTGTTTTTGTGGTATAAATGTAGTTTAATTTATTCATATATTCTGCCACTCGTTTATTGTGTTGTTCATTTAGTTCATATATATGCGTTCTGTTTTGTGTTAATTCATATAAAGTCTCAATATCAAGATATGTTTTATATTCTTTAGCTTTTGTCAAACTAACCCTTTACACATTGTACTTTATTTAATAAAACTATATACGAAATTTTGCGAGTTATTATCATGTAACCCATTTAGGAATTTACCCTTTAAAATGGTTAATACTAAATCAATGATTGTTTCTAATTACGTCTTGCTTAATTGGTATTTCTCGACAGCCATTTTTTTTATAATAAAGTAAACAAATAAACTGAAGTCAATTATGGTTTGATAGAATCCATTCTTATATTTACATTATTTTCTGGTCGTTATAGTGCCTAACACAACATGCCTTGGGAGACAGACAATGGTAAACAATGTGAAAACGAGACGACCTTCAGACAACGGACTAGCCATTTTCTATTGAGACACATTAGATGTGCGCGCAGTAGCTCCGTCTCCTTTAAACTTGATATTTATTCAAAAGTTACTTTTATTTATTTCAACAGAAAAAATCACATTAGATTTCAATGCATATATGTTAGGTGCTGCACCGAGAACCGAACGTTCCCTATATATTCGAAACTGTAGGTACCGGCAGAACGGTACAATCATGTCTAGAAAGAGCATGTTAGGTTGTTGAGAGAGCCCCACTGATGCCAACTGATGCCCACTGATGCAATTTAGTCTATAGTATGTATGAAAGTCAAAATACAGGAGGATGTTCTCGCGTGATGTGCCTAATGGATTACGTCGGACGTACGAACGGACTACCTAATATCATAATAAAGTCCCTTTTTTTTAAACGGGCGTATAACAATGAACCCACTGATATTCTGAGAACAAGTAACGATATTTATAAAAAGAAATATCCGGAAGCATGCACACACGAACAGACTTATACTTTGAAGCCAAACATATCACCGAGTCGAGCTATAAACAATAAAATGAAAAGCGAATCAACAACGTATTTCAGCCGATTTTTTCGACACATTTATGAACACTCAAACTCGTTTGTCGCCGTCATACTCCGACATTACACAAATGGCAGAAATATCTAAGTAACTGGGTAAGATCAATAAATGAACTAGAAATGTGTCCATGGGACACCGATGACCCCACTGTAACATTCATTTTGTGAAATTTTACCATTACAAGGGGCATAACTTTAGAAGAACTTGGGCCGAACGTCGAACTTGGGCGAGACATTGTGCTCATACACAATTTGACCAAGATTGAAGAGTATTGGTTAACAATTACCCAAGTTAGAGTGCGGACACCATTCAGTTTTCTATTTACTATTCCAGGGGCCATGACTCTGGAACTACAGACCATTGGGCCGAAAATCGAACATGGCCGAGACTTTATGCCCACATAACATTTGACTAAGAATGGAGAAGATTGGATAACAATTACCCAATATAGAATGCAGACACCATTAATTGCGCTATTTTTTACTATTAAAACAGTCATAACTCTAAAACTACTGGGGTGATAGGGCTGAACATCCAACTTATCCGAGACATTGCAGCCATACATAATTTGACCAAATTTAGAGAAGATAGGATAACAATTACCAAAGTTAGAGTGCGGACACCATTAATTGCGCGATTTTTTACTATTCCAATGGCCATAACTCTGGAACTACTGGGGCGGAGGGCCGATATTTGAACTTGGCCGAGACATTGTGCCTGTATACTATTTGACCAAGTTTAGAAAAGATCCGACTATAATTAGCTAAGTTAGAGTTCTGACATCGTTTTTACACAGACGGACGTACGTCCGGACGGACAGGCGGACGGGCGCACGGACGTACAAGAATAATACTATATGCCCCTTCACCATTCTTCGAATGGCGGGGGCATACTTATATTGATATATCGTATATTTGGTTATGCTTGCATACAATAAGTATGGTGTTTAATATTATTAAATGGTATGCACAGTTTGATATACTAACTATTGACTCACTACATGAATACATTTCCTCAATACAAACTATACATTCATCATAATATGTGTCAATCAAATAATAGCTACAAATGTTTTTCCTTATATTTATGCATCACTTCAGCACATAATTATTTATCTAAATGCAACTGGCAGACGTTAAAAAACATTGGTTGAATTCAATATAATAACACTCTGTCTGACTTTCCCGGTATACGTCATAAATTATACTGTAACTCGGGGGATTAATAACTTCCTTGTGCATATGGTAGTATACGTAATATACTGTAACTCGGGTGACTAATAACTTCCTTCTACATATGGTACGATGTACTGGGTATCTTAATGTCATAAGAGTAATAACGCAAACGTGGCCACTGGTCTCCAACATCAGTATCCTCTTTGTTTCATTCCTGACAGTATATTATTATTCCGAATATGGTAGCTAGCTCCAAGAGTACGTTTCTAATCTATAAATAGAACAGTGTTCTTCTACATTGTAAACGTTAGAGGTCCGTAGAAACCAAACTCAACAATTATACTGGTTTTAAAAGAATGTGATTAATCAGTACATACGCTTCAGCTGTTTCCCTACAACGATACACGTTCAATTATGTAAGAGTGATGCTATGTTGTGACGTCATTTGTGAGCTAAGGATACCAATTTAAACAGTGTAATTTGGTGAGTAACTATCGCAAGTGTCTACTACTAACTTCTAATACCATTTAAAAAATTGACGTAACTGTGAATATGAGTCATGACGTCAAAAACGTGTGACCTCGACTTAATAATTTTAATGTATTTACAACAGGGGTTTAAAGATACTATAGCTCTAAATAAGGCATGTGTATCTAAAGAAAATGAGAAGGGTTTTACGATTGGTTTCCTACCAAATTCAAACTTGTGGAACATGGCCGTAAACGCGTATGTAAGCAAAAAAACCTATACCAGGACGTCATTTTCAATGCGTCGTTCGTTGTAGCAACATCGATATAAAAAAACCATCTCTTATAGTTCGCTCAACAACACGGGATTCGAACTTTAGACCCCTGGATTGACAATCCGTATACATAGCCATTAAACCAAAGACACAACTGAAATACCAAGCGTTAAACAGCTTCCATTTACTTTCGGTACACGCCCAATAGCCTTATATAGACCTATAGTACCTTTAATGTCGCTTTCAACAATAGGTCAGCCAATTCACGAAGGCGTCGTCGTAGCTTTGAGCTCAGCTTTATAGTACAGTCACACTGGATTACCACGCCGTAAACACATTACATGATGCCCCACCCATTATATTGATATTCGGCCGACGAATCCTAGAGCTACACTTTATATGCAGAGCGTCAGGCAAGAGAGCTATTTGTAACATTTGTTTTTATTTTCTTTGGTATGGCCCAGACCTGAATTGAACACACGACCTCCCGCGTGAGAGGCGTACACTCTACCACTAAGCCAGCCTCCTCGGAAGTTCGACGTGATTTTACATTATAGCAAAGTGCACATGTGCGGTTCATATCGTACACAAACTGATTTTAAAATGTAATGAACATATTAGTTTATGATGTGCATTTAAGGCAGTTCTTTACTTGATTGTATGTTTTTATCTATCACTCATATTCTGTTGATTTGGAAACAAAAAATAGAATCCAACTATCTGGAAAGACATGAATGCATGATCAAATCAATAGTTAAATGGGTATCCAACCGGAATATAACATTTGCGATGACAATAGAAATACATCGAACCTAACAATGGACTACATTTGACATTGATGGTATTACTCAATGCGGATTGGTAGTCAGGCAAAGCACGAGAGCCCTTAGACTTCTCTTTAATGATAGCTAATCTTCTTATAATACCCTTTTAGGAACAGAACAGAACATATTCTTTATTTACATCTCAGGTTACATACATGCATGATTACAAACATACAAGTGCAACCACATGAGCACAAATGTAGCATATACATATTATATACAGTGGGAAGTGGTGATAACATCTTATATACAGTTGGGAACATAGTTTATCTATATATGTTGTTTAAATTCATCAACCAAGGTATATGGTTATCATTTTAAGTTTTAGATTGTTATCAGTTTGACAGAGAGCATGCACTTATTTATAACTAAATAGACATTTTCGTCGTGTTGGTTCACTAGCTTCACATACAGTCTATTATATAAGGGAGAATACTCGTCCCAACTGATAAGGGAGTACACTCCTTCGCCACCAGTGGAACGCCCAAACGAGTTCCCTCCCTTATGCAATCTAAGCATATACATTATTATTATTATAGGTTTTTTTATATTTTTTTTACAAATAGCTAGATACAACTGGAATACAATTTTCAGTAGGAATACATATAAACTCTAACAAAAATTCAACAACAAAAAAAAAACCTCTTACGAAGTTCGCATCATTAGCTTGCTGAACGTTAATAGATAGTGTATGTGTCATTGGTATCCTGCATCAACAATTGGCGATTTGCATAGGCATGCTTGAACTAGAAACTTAAAGCTGTACAGTCCCTATTTTAACTGGTAATAACTCATGAATATGAATGAGTCACGTGTGAAGTAGTTTCAAATCGACGAACACCCAAAAAGTCGGTATATAAGGAGAAATCGATACGTACAATTTCACATTTTTATTTAGCCTCCGTACAGGTAACATCGATAAATATACGGCTCCAGAATATATGTGATAACAAATAGATGCCCGGAACGGGATTTGAACCACAGCCTTGCACTTGTAAGTCTTGAAAGATGTACGCTGAACCTCTAGACCACTGCTATTTATTTGTATTTTGTAGCTTTTTTAACACTAAATAGGCATTACGTAACAACAAGAGCGCGCAAACAAACTCATCAAGCGCTAGATAACAAAAAAGGATAAAAATATCGGACAGGGAAAGCAGCATTCAAGGACGACAGTCAACCACAAAACACAAAAACAAACACGCAAACAGACAAACGAAAAGACAAAAGTAATAAAAAATGCAAACGACGTCACAAACACAAAAGGGTTGACAATAGGGCTACCGCCTTGGAACGGTCAGTGGCAAAGTAGGCCACTGGGGGTTTAAACCGGTTCTAGGGTGCACCAAACCTCACACTTACCCTACTGTCATCCCATTAAAACAGGACAGTGTAAATAAAGAAATCCCCGCCATGATCTAATCTCTAACCAACAAGGCAGCATCAATAGGCAATATAAGTAAAACACAAATATGCTCGTGTAAATATAATACAAAAAAACAATAGCCTAGAAAGCCACAATGAAGGTACTCAATGACTTTGCAGAAGCCAGAGCAGTAAGAGAATAACCATTAAGGGCACGACAAGAAAGATCATGGACAAACATCAAACGCCACCGTCCCAATGGGCTTTAGGTAGGCGTCATCACAGGGTCCACAGTCCGGTCATCGTACAATTAAAGAGGAAAGCATAGTGGCGAACTGTAAAAGGGTCCACCACCAAGCATGCAGTACGTTGCAAAATGATAGGGTCATAACCTCTTTTGATAAACTTTTTAACAAGTTTAACAAAGATAGTATGAAAGTGATCATGACCAAGAATCTTACAAAATTTATAAATTACATCACCATCACAAGTCGAGATATGGTTGATTTGAGGCGAAGTATCAGTTTCATATTGATAAGATACAATATTACACCAGGCAATGTTAATTTACACGTGCATATTTATTGATCCATCATTAGTTGCGTTCAAATATGTTAAGTTATTGTGCCTCATAATATATGGTAGTTAGTATACTATTTTCTCAAGTAGCGTTCTAGTTCAGTAGATAGAGCACAGGACTTGAAATCAGAAGATCGTGTGTTCGAGCCCCGAAAGAAGCTAACTTTTTTTTTTTTTAAAAATACTGTTACCTGTGTATATGTACGATGTGCACTGGTTGATGTATATACAGTAAATGATTTCCTTCTCTATATTTGCTAATTATATACCCGATTTCGACATGAGCTGGTGAACATGAAGTTACAAATAAAGACACGCCTACAAAAAAGAAATCGATTGATATAGGGACTCTGTAGCTTTAATTAAACAAAAGAATTGAAACCGAACGGAAGGGGGGTTAAAGTAACAACCCTATATTTAGGAAAACTCAGAACTTCTAAATGTATACATGGTATATTACCTGAGTATTTACATGACATGGTGAATTTGAAAATGTCCAGTTATAAGTTTAGATATAGCAGAAGTATTTCAGCCGATTTTTTTTAGACATATTTATGAACACTCAAACTCGTTTGTTGTCGTCATACTCCGACATCACACATAGGGCGGAGATATATAAGTAACTGTGTAAGATCACTAAATGAACTAGAAATGTGTCCATGGGACACCGATGACCCCACCATAACATTTATTTCGATAAAACAAATTAAGGGTATAACTCTGGAAGTACTTGGACGATCGGGCCGAAAATCGAACTTGGGCGAGACAATGTGCTCATACACAATTTGAGCAAGTGTGAAGAAGAGTACATAGCAATAACCCAAGCAATTTTTTGCTATTCCAGGGGCTATAACTCAGGGTCGATGGGGTCGATGCGGTCGATCGAACTCGGCCGAGATTTTATGCCCATATACAATTTGACTAAGAATGGAGAAGATTGGATTGTCATCGCAAATGTTATTGTCTGGTCGAATAGCCATGATTGGAACATTTACCCAACAAGTTTGAGTGCAGACACCATTAATTGCGCGATTTTTTACTATTAAAAGGGTCATAACTCTAAAACTACTGGAGCGATAGGGAAGAAAATCGAACTTATCCGAGACATTGCACCCGTATATAATTTAATAAAATTTGGAGAAGATTGGATAACAAGTACCTAAGTTAGAGTGCGGACACCATTAATTGCGCGAATTTATACTATTCCAAGGGCAATAACTCTGAAACTATTGGGGCGCTGGGCCGATTTTTGCATTTGGCCGAGACATTGTGCCTATATACAATTTGACCAAGTTTCGAAAAGATCCGATAACAATTAGCTAAGTTAGAGAGAGGACATCGTTTTTGCACGGACTGACACACTATATGACGCTTCACCATTCTTGGAATGGCGGAGGCATAATTATATAGTTGTATCGTATATTTGGTTATGCTTGCATAGAATACGTATGGTGTTTAATATTATTAAGTGATATGCATAGTGTGCTGGTATACTAACTATTGACTCACTACATGAATACTTTTCCTCACTACAAACTATACATTCATCATAAAGTGTGTCAATCAAATCATAACTACAAACTTAAGGTTTTTCCTTATCTTTATGCATCACTTCAACACATAATTATTTATCTAAATGCAACTGGCAACCGTTAGAAAACATTGGTGGAATTCAATATAAATAACTCTCTGTCTTACTTTCCCGGTATACGTCATATACTGTAACTCGGATGACTAATAACTTCCTTCTACATATGGTACGATGTACTGTATATCTTAATGTCATAAGGGAAATACCGTAAAGTGGTCACTGATCTCTGACATCAGTATCCTCTTTGTCTCATTCATGATAGTATATTATCCTCGAGAATATGGTAGCTAGCTCCGATAGTACATTTCTAGTCTATCAATAGAACAGTTTTCTTCTACATTGTAATCGTTAGAGGTCGGTAGAAACCAAACTCAACAATCATACTGTTATAAAAGAATGTGATTAATCGGTACATACGCTTTAGCGGTTTCCCTACAACGATATACGTTAAATTATGTAAGCGATGTAAGCTAGTTGGTGATGTTTTGTGACGTCATTCGTGAGTTAAGGATACCAATTTGAACAGTATTAATTGGTGAGTATCGCAAGTGTTAATAGCATTTAAAAACTTGAAGTAACTGCGAGTATGAGTCATGACGTCAACAAGTTGTGACCTCAACGTGATACATATGCATGTATGTATAAAGGGTTTAAAGAGACTAAAGCTCTTAATAAGGCGTGTGAGCGTATACCTAAAGCAAATGAGAGGGGGTTTACGCTTGGTTTCCTACCAAATTCGAGCTTGCGAAACATGGCCGTAAACCCGCTTATAAGGAGAGAAACATATATATATACCAACGAGTATGATAATGGACGTTTGGAAACGGACGAACACGACACATACGAAATATTGCAGTCTCGGTTTGATTGAGACTGTTCATGAGCGGTAGTGAAATATGCTAGCTACCGCTCACGCCCTCTAGCCCCGGGTTGAGCAGAACTCAATATTCATAAAATTAATAATACAACATTTTAACCATCCAGACATCATTGTCAATGCGTAGTTCGTTGTAGCAACATATACATAGATAAAAAAAACATCTCTTTAATAATCATTGAAAAATAGTTCACTTAACACGGGATTCGAACTCGAAACCTCCGGATTGACAATCCGTATACATAGAAAGTCGACGAAAGACAAAACTGAAATACTACTTTTCATTTAACCATCTTTTCGTTTAATAATGGATTTTGGCTTATTTCTCGATGTGATTTCAAGAAAACATACACAGTATATTTTCAGCGTATACTATTCTAATATTGGAATTTGGAATCTATATTTTCCTGGGCGTTTTATTTCCGAAGGTCTTTGATGTACGTATGTACATAGAAGCATACTGAATCACACACGTACTTAGTGGACAAAGGATGACGTATATAATGCTAACAGTATATCGATTAAAACAACTATATTGAACAATTGATTGGATTAGCCTAATGGCAGAGAGCAGTGATTGTCAATCCGAAAATCATGGGTTCGAAACTCCCATAGGCAATACTATTTTTCAGTGAATGGGTGTGTATTTTTGATGATACTGTGTCGATCTCAGATAAAGAAATGAAATAGATGCACTACCAATCTGCCTTATATACCGGTTCCCAGCCATGTTTCACAAAATGGAAGTCAGTAACCAAGCATTAAATCCCTCCAATTAGCTTTAGGTACACGCACAATAGCCTTATATAGAGCTATAGTACCTTTGATGTCGCTTTCAACAGTAGGTCAGCCAAATCACGATGGCGTCTTCGTAGCAGTGAGCTCAGCGTTATAGTGCAGTCACACTGGATACCACGCCGTAAACACATTATATGATGCCCCACCCATTATCATTATATTGACACCGGGCCGACGAGTCACAGAACCACCCTGTATATGCAGAGCGTCAAGCAAGAGAGCTACTTGTAAAATTTGTTTTAATATTCTTTGGTATGGCCAGACCTGAATTAAACACACGACCTCCAGCATGAGGGGCCGACGCCCTACCACTAAGCCAGCGGCCTCTGTAGTTCGACGTGATGTTAACGTCTAGCAAAGTGCACATGTGCGGTTCATATCGTACACAAACTGATTTTAAAATGTAACAAACATATTATTTGATGTTGTGTATTTAACTCAATTCTTCGCTCGATTGTATGTTTTTATCTATCACTCGTATTCGGTTGATTTTGAAAGAAAATAGAATCAAACTATTTGGTAAGACATTTATGTATAATCAAATCAACACGTAAATGGCTATTCGACCAGAAAAAAACATTTGCGATGACAATAGAAATGCATCGACCCTAACAATGGATGTCATGATGATTTGACATTGATGTTATTACTCAATTTGGATTGGTAGTGAGGTAAACTACGAGAGCCCTTATACTTAATTAACAGCCCTACATTTAGGAAGGCTCAGAACTTCTAACTGTTTACATGGCATGTTACTTCCAATTATAACACTAGATATAGCAGTGTCCTGGAAATATCAGGGGTAAGAATAACCAGGTATGGAGAAGTTTTATTTCGAATTGAGACCCCATCCGCCCCATCCACTATCACCCTGGTGTGTTACAGCCTGTCGAGTTACTCCAAGACGGTGGATAAGTAGAAGGTCATCGTCAGAGTCAGACTGGTTTCACACCTTGACGAGCTCAACATGTGTGCTGTTTGTGTAGATTAGTATTTTCTCAGTGACAATTGCATGTTTCTCATTGTGTTCTTTTGTTTTTATGTGCCATGCTTTGCTTTTCGTTTTACTGAATGTTTGTAATTTTGAAAATTCTGCCATTATGCCATTCCTTGGATGGTCAATAGACTAGCTGTCATATTGATAAATAACTAATGCTAAAAGTCACTTTTATTTACTAAATGATTAAATTTAGTACTCTGTTATGGCACTGGCTGGTGAAGACGATCTGTGAACTTGTTGAACCTTAGAAACTAGTTTAGAGAGTCAATATTATAGTATATTACGATGTCCTGTTAGGGCCATCTTACCATCGCATCTTACCATCGCATTTTACCATTGTGACCATCGCATTTTAAGTTATATATGGTAAGGGTTTCAGAATATTATACAGTGAAAAAGACAATGCACAACAGAAAGAGTGATGAAGACAGTGCTACAACCTTGCCTGAATAGTAATGTGCTATTGCAACTATATTTTTAACTGTTTCTCGCAAGTTAGTTCGTACAGCTAATCATGCTAATGTTAGCTTGTTGTTTTTATCTGAAGTTGAATAAAGTTTTTGGTATCTTGTATCGTGTTTCCGGATTGCAAACACTCGATTTGTCTATGTTGGATTTGTCTGCAGTGTTCTGTTAAAGTGTTTATTTTCTTTTTACGTTTTTATTTGACATATAATAAAAGTTAATACAACTATTATAGCTAATAATGTTCTGTTCGCGCTGTTGTGTATTATTTTCTGCATTGCTGTGTGTTCATGTTCTGCTGTTAATACAATTAAATCGCCTTAATTTAATAATGTTATTACTTTAATGTTTTTGTTTTTCTTAATATATAAACGAATATTAAGTCCATTACATAAAATACTTAGAAATCATAATATTGCAATATGTGCATATAATGAGCTTTATCAGTGTATAGTAATCTTTGTTGTTGTTTTTTTGCATATTATACGATTTGTGTAATTAAATAATATGAACGGCTTTTATGTATGCGGTTTATAAGCTTTCATATGTATGTATGTATGTATGTATGTATGTATGTGTGTGTGTGTGTGTGCGCGTGCGTGCGTGCGTGCGAGTGTGCGTGCGTGCGTGCGTGCCTGCGTGCGTGCTTGAGTGCGTGCCTGCGTGCCTGCGTGCCTGCGTGTGTGCGCGTGTGTGTGTATGTATGTATGTATGTATGTGTGTGTATGTATGTATGTATGTATGTGTGTGTGTATGTATGTGTGTGTGTGTGTGTGTGTGTGTGTGTGTGTGTGTGTGTGTGTATATGTATGTATGTATGTATGTATGTATGTATGTATGTGTGTATATGTGTGTGTGTATATGTGTGCGTGTGTGTGTGCGTGCGTGCGTGGATGTATAGTTGCATGTATGTATGTATGTATGTATGTATGTATGTATATATGTATGTATGCAAGGCGGTGATCTATGTTTCCTGTATAGTATCTCTCATCAAGGCGAGTCATTCAGACGGCACTTGTATATAAGGATGTGTTTTAATTGAAGAGGATATGAATTGTTATATTAAATAGTTTTAACATCATTGTCTGTCTCATACAGTATATAAAAGTAAACAGAGGATAATGTGTTTATGGAAATATTATTCAACTGTTAATCATGACGAACAAGGTAAGAGTGTTTGTGTTTTAAATTCTGTTCGCGATAAGAACAGTAACCGTTATTATCACATTTCGTATAAAGAAATTGTTACAGTACTTATTATCAGTATACATATAGTCTACACACTAGTTCAGTATAGGTATATTCAGACAAGTGTGTGTTTA
>JAWPHD010005810.1:87500-102500 GCA_037043455.1 Cyrtodaria siliqua | reverse complement strand
GATAAAGTACTGATTTTTAATTACTCTTTTGGTTAGTTCGATGGAATCTTTTTCTTATTGATATCGTTAAAAAACGCACTAAAATACAATATTTCCTAACTAAGCCATAAAGACAGATTTATCCCATTTGTTGTTTATATAATATAAAGGCTGTTTAAATCCATCCATTGAAATGTAAAACCCTTTACAATGTGTTTGAAACACATTAATGTGTTAGTGTCCGCTCGAATTTTTTCCGAGTTTGTCAGTAATCACTAATGATAAAACCCTCCTCTGCAAGTCACGTATTAACGAATGAAAGACACATGGCGAACACTTGTTGAGTCCCTATGAGGAAAACGAAAATGTTGAACGGAACACAAATGAGGAAAACGGAAATAATGAACGGAACACAAACACATGTATAGATTTGAATTTATTTTTTCCTTAACGGTTTGCAATAGTTCATGCCATGTGTATGGACGTTCAGGAATTTAGACCAAAATTAGTTTTGAAGCAAAATGTTGTAATTTGTTGTAGTAAAAGCTTAATCAAAAAGCTGTTTTACCTTATTTTATACAAAAGGATTTTGATAAAGAACATAATTACAACCAATAACCTCAGTAATATAAACTACAATATAACAATGGTATATTACAGCTTAGCTTGTACGCTCATTACAGCACAGCAATGGTACTACAGTATAGCCATGCAAACTACAGTATAGCAAGGGTACTACGGTATAGTAAGGGTACTACAGTATAGTAACGGTACGACGGTATAGTAAGGGTACTACGGTCTAGTAAGGGTACTACGGTATAGTAATGGTACTACATTATAGTAAGGATACTACGGTATGGTAAGGGTACTACGGTATAGTAAGGGTACTACGGTATAGTAAGGGTACTACAGTATAGCCATGCGAACTACAAGGATACTACAGTATAGTAAGGGTACTACGGTATACTAAGGGTACTACGGTATAGTAAGGGTACTACGGTATAGTAAGGGTACTACAGTATAGCCATGCAAACTACAAGGGTACTACAGTATAGTAAGGGTACTACGGTATATCAATGGTACTACATTATAGCAATGAGTATAACGTATAGCAATAGGTACTACAGTATAGCAACGGTAATACAGTATAACAATAGGTACTACAGTATATCAATGAGTATACAGTATAGCAAGGGTACTGCAGTATAGAAATGGGAACTATAGAATAGCAATGGTACTACAGTATAGCAATGGTACTACAGTATAGCAAGGGGTCTACAATATAGCAACGGTACTACAGTATAGCAAGTGTACTACAATATAGCAAGTGTAGTACAGTATAGCAATGATACTACAATATAGCAACGGTACTACAATATATCAAAGTTACTACAGTATAGCAATTGGTAAAACAGTATAACAATAGGTACTTCAGTATAACAATGGGTACTACAGTATAACAATGGGTACTACAGTATAACAATGGGTAATACAATATTGCAATGGGTACTACAGTATTGCAATGGGTACTAGAATATAGCAATGGGTGCTGCAGTATAACAATGCGTGCTATAGTATAGCTATGGGTACTATAGTATAGAAATGTGTATAACAATACAACAATGGGAACTACAGTATAGCAATGGGTACTGCAGTATAGCAAAGGGTACTACAGTATTCTAATTAAATTCAGATACCTTGATGAAATATCAATAAAAAAATTGCCAGATATCCCCTCCCTCCCCGAGTTGCTTTTCGGCCACAAATTTCTTTAAAATGACAGCCCTTTTGCATTAAAACTGATAAAAACAAAAATATAAAATTTCACACCCGGCCCCAAATTTTACTATAATTTGTATGAGATTCTAAAAATAAATTTATATCGGCCCGAGTTTCTATTCCCGCCCCGCCCTCACATTGTTTTATGGTATATACTGGCTGAGTATATAATTTATTATTCTTTGAAAAAATTAATAGTCGAGCTGCGCTGTTCTCCGACAGCTCTTGTTTATTGGTGTTGTATACGTTTAAAAGTTAGTATACGATATGAATGGTAACTACAGTAACATCACAGTTTAAATACAAACTTTTAGGGATGCATTACTAATTAACATTCTGTATATAGTAATTATTGTATCAGTGTATATATATATGCAAATGTATAGTGTTTGTTTCTATGCGTGTCTTTGGTTGAATGTGGACCTTGAATGCTATATGTTCTTTTTTACTTTTATATCTGCCTTTCGATGAAATTTAGAAGTGGTCGAATATATTGCTATTAATAGGCATACAAAACTTTCATATTTTCATTATGTTCATGTATACTTTTTAAAGGTAGGCGAACAACACAAAAAACACCATATTTTTAATCTTACGATTCATGTTTACATCACCTTCTCACATCGAGTCATATCGCTGTGTTGGAAATAACACACACACTCACTCATTTATTATCTCAGTTATTATATATTATATAATAACTGAGTGTGTAACTTGGGTGAATAATTATTTGTAGCGATTATTGAGGAGGGAGAAAAGTGGAGGTACGGATACAGCTACTTAGTGTGTGGGAAATAGTGCGGGCGAATGAGTTTATTAATTAGCAATATTTTTAAACGAAAATCCTTTCCCTATAAATGAACTATCACATGGCAATAGTACGAGATGAACTATCACATGGAAAGAGTACGAGATGAACTATCAAATAGAAAGAGTACGAGATGAACTATCACATGGAAAGAGTACGAGATGAACTATCACATGGAAAGAGTACGAGATGAACTATCAAATAGAAAGAGTACGAGATGAACTATCACATGGAAAGAGTACGAGATGAACTATCACATGGAAAGAGTACGAGATGAACTATCACATGGAAAGAGTACGAAATGATACAATTAAATAGCATGCGTGAGGATGTAGTCTGAAAAAGAAAACAAAATCATACATATAAATACATATAAATACATATAAATACATATAAATACATATAAATAAAAATCGATTAAATCAACGTTGATGAACCACATACTTGTTCTTAACAATAGCAGAGGATGCCAGAAAATAAAATATCAACTTGAAAATTGTTCAAGGGTACACCTCTTTAAACATTGCATTTCACATAACAAATGAAGTTGAATAGAAGATGTCGATTCGGAGAACACTGTCAACCAAAAACACGCATTCAATACAAGCACCAACTACAGTGATAAGTAGAAACAAAGTAAGCTGCACTACCAACATACATGGGTTGACAATAGGGGTGCCAATGGCATACACGCCACTAGGTCTTTAAACCAGGCTCTAGGGAAACAACAAACACAAACAAGAATGAATAGTAGCAGACTCAGTTGTATTGAGTCTGTTCATTAGAGGTAGTCTAATGGGCATCACATCTCAGGCCCCAAATCACCGGCTTAAGCGATATTCTATCACATGATTGGGCTTCAGGGTCCCAAAGTACCAGTAATTAATAACGCGACTGATTTGTGGTCGGCGGGACCTGATATAGTCGCCACTCAGCACTAAACAAACGCTTTTGGGAATGTCAATAAATACTGAAAAGGGATTCGCCCTTTGAAGCAACAAACTAAAACAAGAAAGAAAAGTATCAGACTCGGTTTTATTGAGTCGATTTATGAGTGGAAATATAATTAGTTTTACTGATAAAATCGGACATAATAACAAAAAGCAAAAACAACGTTCTTTTTAAATATGCTAGTGGACTAGAAGGGATTATTTATGTTAAAAATATATAATTGTTAAAGGGACACAGGGAAATCCTGAAGATTGTTTTAATCAAAGATTAACATCAGCACACAGTTCAATACTCCAGTGTCCGTTTTACTTTAAACTTGCTTGCATATAATTAAATACAAGTTTGAAATTTCATGTTTGTTTGCCATCATGCTACTATTGCATTTATATATTATTAGTAACTATTATAATTAATGATTGCAAAATAAATGCAAGTTATGTAGAAAAACTAACGGATTCTGATTGTAATCCCAAACCAGGAATATGTATATACATATAACCACATTAGTTCGTCAATTCCAGGCCCTTGAAACCAAACCTCTACAGTTAACCGTGGCATGTGAATGTGTACATTTATATATCTCCGTACACAATACACTGACGGATCCAACAATTTAGTACTTAGTAAGTAGGGCTGCCGTGTAATTTCTGAGATCTCCTGACCCGTAATGTCAGTAGTGCACCTTTGGCACGTTACACCCCTGACCCGTAATATTGGTAGTGCACCTTTGGCACTTTACACCCCTGACCCGTAATATCAGTAGTGCACCTTTGGCACGTTACACCCCTGACCCGTAATATCAGTAGTGCACCTTTGGCACGTTACACCCCTGACGCGTAATATCAGTAGTGCACCTTTGGCACGTTACACCCCTGACCCGTAATATCAGTAGTGCATCTTTGGCACGTTACACCCCTGACCCGTAATATCAGTAGTGCACCTTTGGCACGTTACACCCCTGACCCGTAATATCAGTAGTGCACCTTTGGCACTTTACACCCCTGACCCTTATTATCAGTAGTGCACCTTTGCATTTGTGTGTTGTAAACACTCGAGTGACACTGTAATGGTGGCCGGACATTGGACAATTGACAACTTTCAATTATATGGATGAGATTGAATAAACTTATTGCTATATCACACTGAAGTCAAACATTTAATAAAATACAGCAAACTGGAAAAATAATGAACAATTTACAATCAAGAGGCAATCTCCATAGATATTCATTTGTCTATTTGACGTGATTTACAAACTTCGTCAGATCATTGGTCATGATCACTTTCATAATATATTTGTTAAACGTTTTAAAAGGTTTATCAAAATAAGTTATGACCCTATAATTTTGCAACGCACTGCATGCTTGGTGGTGGACCCATTTACAGTTCGGCACTATGCTTTCCTCTTTAATTGTGCGATGACCGGACAGGCTGTGGACCCTACGATGACGTCTACCTAAAGCCCAAAAGGACGGTGACATTTGATGTTTGTCAGCAATCTAATATTGTCGTGCCCTCAATGATTTATTCTCTTGTTGCTCTGGCTTCTTCCAAGTCATTGAGTACCTTCTTTGTGGATTTCTAGGCTATTGTGTTTTGTATTTATATATACTAGAGCATCTTTGTGTTTTACTTATATTGCCTATTAATGCTGCCTTGTTGATTAGAGATAGTTCATGGCGGGGATTTCTTTATTTACACTGTCCCGTCTTATTGGGATGACGGTAGGGTAAGTGTGAGGTTTGGTGCACCCTATAATCTGGTTTAAATCCCCAGCGGCCTTTTTTGCCACTGACCGTTCCTAGGCGGTAGCCCTATTGTCAACCCTGTTTGTGTTTGTGATGCCTTATTTGGCCTTTATTCCTTATTAAGATTGCCATTCATGTTTGCGTGTTTTGGGTTTGCTGCATTGATATATCAATCGACACGTACACATGTTCTACAGGGTATGATGCAATGCAAAGTATGTCGTTAAGGTCATATATGTGTGTTTCCCTAAAGTACTACACTTAAATAGGATGCCTCTTTGTGAATGTGTATTTCTTTGTTCAGTAATTTAATGTTTACTAGATCATGGCGTTCAAATTTAACGCAGGACATACTTTGCTATACTGGCATTCAAATTGAGTTGTTGACTTTCGTGGATCTCTGATTGGATGTCGTTCTAACCACTGAGATAATGTCACTTCTTATACCATTTATTAACAAAAACAATAAATCAACATATTTGAACACTCCTCGGAAAGTATCGATATATATCCCATCATCGCGTTATTTAAAAAAAAAGCATTAAAGGATAAATCTGGAAATCTACAAACAGTATAAATACAAAAAATACTGCAGTCTCTGTTTGATTTAGACTGTTCATGAAAGGTAGTGGAAAGTGCTTGCTACCGTTCAACCCGGGGCTAGAGGGCGTGAGCGGTACGGCGTGAAGGTACCAAGCATGTTTCATTACCGTTCTCAATTAAACCGAGAATTCAATATGTTTTTGTAGTTATCGTGTTCTGCGATTTCCAAATTTCTCATTTCATACGATTTTTTATTATAATCGTTTCAGATTCAATAACGTTACAATTTATAACGGTGATATATATCACATCGAAACAATCAAATGTACTGAAAATAAAAGAATCTCGGCTCTAACAGGCATCGTCGCCCTACTATTTTTTATCTGATTACCTATACACTAAATATTCAAAAAGAAAAGGAGCACTTTATTTCAAAATCAGTAGGCCATAGGCCAATGTGATCATACAATATTATACATTTACATTTTAACAGACGTAGAAAGATCCGATCCGTACATACATTTATTAACAAATATCAGATGCAAAAATAAACAGACTTATACTGTTTACCTCTTTTTAGAGAATAAAAACAGAAAACAAAAATAGAACCAAAACACATGAACAAGTCAATATTGCCATTTAAACTTTCACGGAGAAGGTGACTAAACATATATAAATATATCAATTTTATTGTTGATATATTATACTTAATCTTATCCATGTCATGCACATTAAAGCACATACACATAAGTTTCAAACACAATCAAAAATGCTCTTTTTGCATTTTCAAACGTGGCAAAACCATCACACACAAATATACATGACTATGTGAAAATAAAATATTAAAACTACACACAAAACATTTACAATTAATAAAAATGTTAAAAAGAAAACATTTCCTTAAACATCTATGTTCATAAGTTTTATATTTATATTTTACTTAG
Organism: Cyrtodaria siliqua; assembly: GCA_037043455.1. Classification (NCBI taxonomy): domain Eukaryota; kingdom Metazoa; phylum Mollusca; class Bivalvia; order Adapedonta; family Hiatellidae; genus Cyrtodaria; species Cyrtodaria siliqua. Next base: position 95,751 of record JAWPHD010005810.1, on the reverse strand, counting down.
TAAACTTTATATTTTTCGATAAAGAAACAAGTAGATCATAAAATGAGGATTTACAAATGCAATTGATAGGGAACTCGTTTGAGATCATATACTGTACGAATTTTAAATTGTGACTGCTCTTATTTCTTCCGGGTTTGTTGTCAACTATTTTAATTAAGTATCAACTCACAAATGAACAATTTTGCGTAGGCGGTTAATTGAACTGACACTTGAATATGAAGAGATGTTAACCTACTGAGGGATCAGAACTACTAGAAATGGGCAAATAAATAAGGTAGTACATTATATAGTATATGCACGGCTTGGGTGATCCTCGTGGTTTATTTTGGATATGCACATACTGTAAAACTGCAATGCGTAGAAAGGCATATTGTAATGTAAACTCTGATAAATATTGCTCCTCTGGCCCTTCTTATTGGTAAGATAAAATAGGAAACATATAATCGTTTTCAGAGCCGTTCTAACCCAAAGATATGTATTTCGACTAGAGGTCATGTACCCGATGTTTTTAGGAGTGCTCCCTCATCCACTTAGAGAGCTGCTCAAACTGTTTTATTTTATAATTTATACACCACCTCATATTAAGAGTACATCGATTGTATTGCAGACTCAGACGAGGTTCTGTTCTATATTCTCTCACCTTTAACTGTAAAAATAATTTATTGGCAATAATCGAATTAATACGATACAGTTGCATGCTACTTTTATATTAGTATTGTTTGTATACAAATAAGCAAATATCCGAAACATTACGTTTACGTAAATGTGATATTCAACATGTTCGATGTTAATGAATGGACAAAAGCAATAGAGCGCTAGGCACATTGCATCTACAATACAGATTGATATTTTGTTCATATTTTCAGAATGTGTTAGCTGTTTTGCTGATGATAGTATCTCTTTCAAGTAGAGGTAAGCACATCACACGTAATACATTCTTACCAAATTGTTTTATTTTCGTCATCGATTCATTGCTATACTATTAAGCAATCGTCAGACAATACTCATCTGAATGCCAGAACATATAGTAATGTATTGATATTGAAACATTGTTATTGAGTCATTGATAAACAACAACCCAATGTAATACTTTTTTATCATGCATTATAATACACATTTCAGTAAATTTAATTCAGTATAACAATAACCACCGATCAATTAACGGCTAAGTCTAATGTGAAAATAGTGGCTTTGATATTGATATCATTTAAACACATTACATACACTAATCAACTTTTATAATCGGTCACTTCGTTTAACAAATAACGCTAGCGATTTACAAAACTTAATCTGCCTTGATTGGACTAAAACGGTTTTGATAAACTTAATAACATATTGGTCTGTGTTTCGGTGATTTCCAGTTTTTAGTATTCGTGTTATTTTCAAAAAACCTGGGTGACCGATTATAAAAGTTGAATACTGTATATATGAGAAACATTTGCTATTGATAATTTATGCACAATTTCAAGGGATACAATATGTTGTTTCCTGTAATGCATGTTGGAAAATGACACTGTTATCACAAAGAAAAAATAATATAAGAATATAATATGATAGTATTTGTAATAGTAACAGACCATTGACAGACAGACCTTGGTTATATCGATAGTGTGTCGTACCAAGCATCTAAAGTGAGTTCAATTCAAAGTTAAGTAATACAGAGAATTACAGGAGCTCAAGCATAATTGCCGCTTCATGTTTAAATTATTATATATTGTATTATGCATTCGAGCATTCAGAAGTGAGGAATCACAGTACCCAAAGGCAATGGCATCGTAGATCCTCGCTGTACCACAAACAAAGCGCAAATTAAATATACAATAAAACCGGTTAGCTTTAATCGATTTTAAGTGTACACAACCTATTATCTTGTTTTCAGTGCTCAAATTGACTACAGTTGCACAGTAGCACATTTAAAGTAAAATGTTCATTTCAATAACTGGATAAGTGGATGTTTCTTTAAGAAAAATAAGTATACAAATCTAACAGGAAATGTGGCATTCACAGAAAACAGTCAAACAAAAAAAGTATTAAAAACAAACAGGAAATGTAGCACTCCTAAAAAACAGACAGACAAACAACAACTACAAGTGCAAATATTGGCAAAATATGCTGACATAAAACGACTGACAATATGGGTACCGTCTTGTAACGGTTGCAAACAGGTCGCTCGGGGAAATTGCGTTCTAGTCATTATGTGCACAATAACATTGCTTCGAATACACTGCAGCATTCCATGCATAAAATGAACAACCAAGGAAAAAATAAGTCCAATAAATGGCAATAAATACTGTACATGTTCTTGTATCAAGCCAACGTGCAATGTGCTGGGATACAAATAAATATATCTTCCCGCATGGTAGTTTCTCTTTTAGCAATGTTACGCTTGCTAGCTATAGGTCCAACGTTAGATTTAAATGAGGACCATCTACTCCTTTTATGACAATACCAAACTATAAATTAATGCTTGGTATTTCGTACAAGAAAGAACATTCTATGAGTGTTTGACCTTTGACTCAGCCCCCAGGTAACATTGTTTATAAGCAAATGCTTAAACCAAAGAACGCACCGTTTATGTTTTATATTCATCAAAGACTCCAATAATGGACACCAATTAGTTACAGGACAATCAATTAGTTAGTATGAGGCCAAACAGGCAGCTGGTCTTTTACATTTAGAGATATTCTTAATATTGTCCCTGTATAGTATATATGCTCATTAAACTAGTAGTGTTCCAGAGCTGAGTCTTGTTTATTAATATTGTCACACATTCTGTTAACAATATAACAATCTAGGACATACATATAATACGAATATCAAACTATTATTAAAATACAAACGTTTTGTCGTGGAAAAATGGTCTTGTCGTGCCCTTAATGGTTTATTCTCTTGTTGCTCTGGCTTCTGCCAAGTCATTGAGTACCTTCATTGTGGCTTTCTAGGCTTTGTTTATTTGTATTATTTTTACACGAGTATATTTGTGTTTTACTTATATTGCCTATTGCTGTTGCCTTATTGGTTAGAGATTAGATCATGGCGGGGATTTCATTATTTACACTGTCCTGTTTTAATGGCATGACAGTAGGGTAAGTTTGAGGTTTGGTGCACCCTAGAACCGGTTTAATCCCCCAGTGGCCTACTTTGCCACTGACCGTTCCAAGGCGGTAGCCCTATTGTCAACCCTTTTGTGTTTGTGATGTCGTTTGCATTTATTATTACTTTTGCCTTCTTGTTTGTCTTTTCGCGTGTTTGTTTCTGTGTTTTGTGGTTGACTGTTCTCCTTGAATGCTACTTTCCCTGTCCGATCTTTTTATATTTCTTTATTAATTCTGTGTTATTAATTGCCAGGTTGAATTATACCTGAAACCTTGTGTAACATATTTCAGTTCAATGCCAAGCAGCATGCCCACGTTGCGCGTGTTGCCGTCCAGGAGCATGTCTTCATGATGAAACGTGTACAAGTTGTATAGACGGACGCTATAATGGATACTATAGAGATGATTCGTTTAATTATGTTAATTACGAAGACTGTCGAAATCATTGCTCTGTTGGATGCACACAAGGTATCTGTGACAAATCTGACGGCAGATGTTCCTGTAAAACTGGATTTACAGGTACCATGTGTGTGACTTGCGTTGATGGAAATTACGGAACTTACTGTAGTAATACCTGCTCGGCCGGATGTCAAAAAACATGTGACAAATCAGATGGTAGTTGTGCGTGTAAAACTGGATTTACAGGTACCAGGTGTGACACATGCGTTAATGGAAAATATGGAACTTCTTGTAGTAATACCTGCTCGGCCGGATGTCGAAATTTATGTGACAAAACCAATGGTAGATGTGCATGTAAAACTGGATTTACAGGTACCAGGTGTGACACATGCGTTAATGGAAAATATGGACCTTTCTGTAGTAATACCTGCTCGGCCGGATGTCAAAATTTCTGTGACAAAATCAATGGTAGATGTGCATGTAAAACTGGATTTACAGGTACCAGGTGTGACACATGCGTTAATGGAAAATATGGAACTTCTTGTAGTAATACCTGCTCGGCCGGATGTCGAAATTTATGTGACAAAACCAATGGTAGATGTGGATGTAAAACTGGATTTACAGGTACCAGGTGTGACACATGCGTTAATGGAAAATATGGACCTTTCTGTAGTAATACCTGCTCGGCCGGATGTCAAAATTTCTGTGACAAAATCAATGGTAGATGTGCATGTAAAACTGGATTTACAGGTACCATGTGTGTGACTTGCGTTGATGGAAAATACGGAACTTACTGTAGTAATACCTGCTCGGGCGGATGTCAAAAAACATGTGACAAATCAGATGGTAGTTGTAATTGTAAAGCTGGATTTGCTGGTACCAAGTGTGACTCGTGCCTATATGCGAAGTATGGAGACGATTGTAGTCATAGCTGTCCAGCAACGTGTCTATCGTGTACTTCAGCAAGTAAGTGTATATCGTGCAAGCAAGGCTTTGCCGGTAACGCATGTGAGATGTGTGCTACCGGAAGAAAGTATGGAACAGACTGTGACAAGGATTGCTCAGCGGACTGCCTCAACAACAACTGTGAACGCTTGGCTGGAAATTGCACTGCGTGTATACCTGGCCGATATGGCGGGAAATGTGAACACAAATGTTCAAACAGCTGTGGAGATACTACCTGCGAAAAGGAAAATGGCTATTGTAGTTCATGTTCAGAAGGAATGTATGGTAGTTACTGTCAATGGTCCTGTCCTGATAACTGTACCATATGCACATCTCCGACAGCATGCCAGTCGTGCATAACATGGCACAAAGGGATCACCTGTCAGGAGGAGTGTTCGAATTGTAAATATAACACCACGTGTCGTAAGTCTGATGGATACTGTAATGACGCCTGTATAGATGGTAAATACTCAACTTCGTGCCACAGCGATTGTGCCACAAAATGTAAATCGTGCCAACGAAACAGGAAATACTATTGCAATGAATGTAGTAACGGAAAATATGGATTTTACTCTGGCTACAATTATTATCAATGTCACAATTCATGTCCAAATAATTGTCTTAACAAGATATGTGATGGGGTTACCGGTAACTGTGCTAAATGTATCGACGGTTATAAAGGGGATAAATGTGACTGTCCTATTAATTGTGTATGTATATCACCAGAACAATGTACTCAATGTGTGGCAGGTTTCGCAAATATAAACAAACAATGCCAGTGTAGATCGGACTTGTGTGAAACTGATTCCTGCGGAAGTTGTCAAAACAGAACATATTTCGCGGACAACAACACCAAGTTATGTTGCCAGTGTAGTAAGAACTGCAAAAATAACGAATGTACATCAGAAAAAGAATGCCTATCTGGATGCATTGATGGACATTTTGGGAAAGTGTGTGATAAGTTTTGCTCGTTTCACGATAGTAATTGTGTTATATGTACAGCAAAAGGTGATTTATTCTCTGAATGCAATACATGCAAGGACGGTTTTTACCCGTACAAACAACACAATACATGCATTGAATGTCATAATACGTGCTTAGAAAGAAGTTGTAACTCCACGACCGGCAAATGTTTAAACGGATGTAATTACTACTTTTGGGGGGATCAGTGTGACAAAAAATGCAAACAAAAGGACTGTTTGCTTTGTAGCCAGGAAAATGGAACATGTGAGGTTTGTAAAGGAGGAAATTACGCTAACGAATGTTCCATTCCATGTAGTAAAACTTGTAAAAAATCAAACGACCAACTATTAATATGTGCGATTAACGATGGTGCGTGTTTAAACGGATGCACAACAAACACTGTGTATGGTAAAACGTGTGACGAAAACTGCAGTATAAACTGTTTAAATAATGAATGCGATTGGAAGACTAGTGATTGCATTTGGGGATGTTTAGCAAACAAATATGGACCTTCCTGCAATATTGACTGTGGGTCGAACTGCTTGTCCGGCAAGATTAATTCTACCAGGTGTTTTAGCAATAATGGTACCTGCGTGTATGGATGCCAACCAGGCTATTATGGTGACATGTGTGAAAAGACATGCAGTAACAACTGTAAAAACATCACGTGCAAAAGGTCATCAGGCGAATGCCATTATGGATGTGTCGGTGATTTTACTGATGCCAGTTGTGTACAAGGTATATATAAATTCATACGGCTTATTCACTAATTGAAATCGACTATAAAAATGATAAACCAACACTATACATGTACAACAAGTTTCTATTGCAAACAAAAGTAACTTGTCTTAAACATCACACAAAGGAAAGATAGAAGAATAAAACAGAGTATATAGCCAGCAATAATGCAGGAATCTATATAATTATGTGCATTTTAAAAACACCTCAATAACCATCCAGCATTGAGTATTTAAAACAAACTTTGTAAGATCATGAGAAACACGATTTGTTTTTTACATTAGCTGCAGGTGAATATCACGTGAAGATATCGTTACGGAGGAATAGCTCGAGAAACGTTAACTTACACAAACAAATACTTCCAATCGGAAATATGTGTAACATTTAACACAAATTTCATTTCGTGGTCCATGTATTGAATTTCATACCCCATCCATACCCCATCCAACCCGTCTACAAGTAGTGAAACCGGGTTTGCTGGTGTATGAAATAAAACTTTAATCTCGTCTTTAACAGTTTGCATAGTGCAAAATTAAAACATTTAATAGGTAATTTTAAATAGATTATCGTACTTTCTTCAGTAAAAATAGGTTTTTAAACGTGTTTTATTGTCGAAATGTCCTTTATAAAATCCTGCTAATATAAGCTTTCCTATCGCTTAATGGAATTAAGTGGGACAACGTAATTAAAGTGTTTCCTCTCTGTAATTAAATCGATTTCGTTATGCTCGATTTGGACGAAAGTTTAAATTAATCCATAATATGTGTTTGTCTATATTAAGATACACTTAATTATTGTATACATATACACTTTATGCCGTCTAGCACTGACAGCAACGGTAACTGGTGCAGTAATAGGGGGTGCAGTGGGAGGAGTTGTCGCTGTAATACTTGCAATAGTGATCGTTCTTGCTGTACTGTATACCATACGGAGACGGTAATATTATTTTCTACTCTAAACAAATGATTTATCACTGATACTGTATCAACGAGCTATAACACTTTATCTTTTTTCTAACATTGGCCTATTGAAATTGGTATTTATACAATGTCGAATGTATTAAGGTATTTATACTAAACAAAAGTAGATAGATATACAATTTATACAATTCGAACAGGAAACATGTAGCATTCAAAAACGACACTCAACCACAAACACGCACAGAAACCAGCACTTCCAACATTGGGCATAATTGGCTGATAAACATGTACTACACCTCTATTTCTTTTTCATTATTTTTGTTGATTTGAAACAAATAATAATCATGAAATGCATAAAAGTGAAACAATGTTGGCATGTCATAATCAGCAGAACCGAGGGCTTATTTTTTAATGAAAACTAAACAGAATCAATTTATTGTAAATCCTATGCAATTGATTTTGTTGATTTTCAATGAAAATGGAAATGTTGGGTTCTAAAACTGGTAAATGAAAACGTTACTTTCTCCTTTTAGCATATAAGATTAATTCATTTTGATTAAATTCAAACAGCAATATTGAAAACATTTTACAGCTTTAGTTCATGTTTACTCATCTACATTGAAAATAGAAGGTAAGTCGGATGTGTCGCTATATATGACTTTTTGAGTATATGTCAATTTCAAATAGTCCAGAGTTGCTCAATGACGTATGCTTAATGTACACAGATTTGAAACAATGCCTGACTGTGTTTTATAATTTATCAGGAAAAACAACCCCCAGAATGACTATGCAAACACTCTAGAACAGGACAGGTCGGAGACCAATGACCCCGGACCAGTTTATAGCAACAGTTTTGAATCGGGTGAGATTACTATTACAAATATTAATTGTTTCTCCTATGTTTTGTGGTGAATCATATGATTATCCAAACATTCATTCAAATTTGCCATATTAAAAAACTATGTAAAACATATATAAAGTGTAAGGCTACTGTACTTACCTCTCCATCAGCATACCGGCAATATAATTGGCAATATAACTGTTGTACACGTAACCATGTATTCGTTGGCAGAGATTTTGTTGGCAGAGATGAATGATATAAACCAGGATTCAGAATAATATACACTAGGATTCAGAATTATATCAACTAGGATTCATAATGATATACACTAGGATTCAGAATTATATAAA